>CAUYQG010257882.1:0-13127 GCA_963574415.1 Tarsius wallacei
CAATCTTAGCTCTTAGCACAGTAGCAAGTACCTAACCCCTCCTTCCCTTCAGCCCTTTGGCAGGCAACTGTGCATGTGTTCCTGGAGCAGTCTGCACACAGCTCATGGGAGCCAGGGTGAGTACAAAGGACCTTGTCTTCCAAATATTGGAGATATATGCTCTGATTGCTCCTTCTGATCACAGAGATGCAAACAGAGAAGTGGACACCACTGTTATTACACCTCCCATTAAATGTTGCAAGTCCTTCCCCCTTTGGCTAAAGTGATTTCCAGGGAACATAATGGGTCAGTGCTCTTCCCTGTCCTCCACTTAATTTTTTTCTTTTTCCTGTTTGGGAGCCAGACATGAAAGACTAGGACAATCATAAACAACTGCATGTACAGGAAAAATTAGAAAGTGGCTTTGCATTCCCAGAGAATTTAAAGACTCAGAAGAGACCTAAAAAGACTGATCCTCGGCACAGAAGCAGCATATAACAACAATTTAAACAGACAAACAAAAATCCAATAAAACAGCAAACCCTGGGGAAAGGGGAAATTCTGATTCTGAGTTACCATTATAGTATTAGATTCAGATGTCCAGTTTTCAACAAAAAAATCACAAGGCTTACAAAGAAATATGAAAGTATGGCCTATTCAAAGGAAAAAAAAAATAAGTCAGTAGAAACTGTCCCTGAAAAAGACAGTGGCTGATCTGCTAGAAAAAGACTTTAAAGTAACCAGCTTAACTGTGCTCAAGGAACTAAAGAAAGATGTGGGGAAAGTCAAGAAAATGATAAATGAACAAAATAGAAATAATACCAATAGAAATAGAATACCTGAAAACAAACCAAAAAGACATTCTGGAGCTAGAAAGTACAATAACTGAAATGAAAAATTAACTAGAAGAATTTAAAAGCAGATTCAAGCAAACAAGAATCTGTCAACTTGAATATAGGACAATGGAAATTATTGAGTCTGAGAAACAAAGAAAAAATATTGAAATGAACAGATTGTAAGGGAACTGGGACACCACCAGGTATGCATATTTTGAGAGCCTGAGGGAAAGAGGAGAGAGAGAGAGAGAGAGAGATAGAAAGGAACAGAAGGAATATTCAAAGAAGTAGTGATAGAAAATTTCCCAAATTTCATGGTGAAAGACAAGAGTGTAAGCATCTGAGAAGTTCAGTAAACTCCAAGTAAGATGAACTCCAAGAGACATTATTGTGTCTAAAGAGACATAATATATCACCAAGGCACATTATTGTCAAATGAGTGAAAGTCAAAGGGAGATAAGCATTTCATTATATATAAGGGATCCTATCAGCAAATGTGTTTTCAGACATTTTGAAAGCCAAAAGGTGTAATGGACTGGATAGTCAAAGTGCTTAAAGGAAAAAAACTGTTAGCCAAGAATACTATATTTGTGGAGCCGGGCACTGTGGCATGCATCTGTAATCCCTGCTATTCAGGAGACTGAAATGAAAGACATACTTAAGCCCAGGAGTTCAAGACCAGCCTGAGCAGCATAGAAAGACCCCCATCTCAGAAAAAAAGAATCCTGTGTCTGGCAGAACTGCCCTTCAAAAGTGAGGAAGATAGCTGGGTTTGGTGGTGTGCATCTATATCCCAGCTACTCGAAAGGCTGAAGTAGAAGGATCACTTGAGGCCAGGAGTTCAAGTCTAGCCTGTGTAACATAGCTAGACCCTACCTCTTATTAAAAAATTATAAAAATAAAGAAAGAGAAACTTAGCCTTTTTTTAGTACAAAGGAGACATGAGGGATAAATTAAAATATTCCGATGTTAATTATTGGGAAAAAAGCTGAGGGAGTTACCATTAGACCTGCATTGCAGAAAATGCGTAAGGGACTTCTACAAAGTGAAGTAAATATGAGCACACCAGACAGTAACTCAAAGGTGTATGAAGAAATAAAGATCTCAGTAAAGGTAAATGTATGGGCAATTGTAAAAGAATTATTGTAACAACAACTTGTGTTCTACGTGATTTAAGAGACTAATACACTTTGTAAAAAGCAATTTTGAGTTAAAAAATAAACCCAGTAGTATTGTGACTTTGGTTTGTATATCCACATTTTGTTTTCCATGTAATAGACTAATGCATTCTTAAAATTATTTTTTGGGTCAGAAAGTGTATAAAGATGCAATTTTGTGACATTAGCCACTGAAAGGGGTGAGGACAGAACTGTAAAGGAGCAAAGTTTTTGTATGTTATTGAAGTTCAGCTGGCATAAGTTCAAATTACAGTGTTATAATTTTAGGATGTGAAATGTAATCCTTATGATAACCACACACACACAAAAGCCATAAAAATAAAAGGACATAAAGAAAATTAGGGACAGAAATGCTAATCAGGCATATAGAAAATAGCAAAATGGCAGAAGCCCCTTCTTATCAGTAATTACTTTAAATGCAAATGAATCAAGCTCTAATTGAAACCTAGACTGACAGAATAAATTAAAAATACATGATCAATTATATGCTGTCTGGAGACACTTATTTTAGATTCAAAGACATGAACAGATTGAAAGCAAAAGAATGGAAGAAAATATCCTTGCAAATAGTAGCCAAAAGAAAGCAGAGGTGACTATACTAAAAGCACACAAAATAGACTTTATTTATTTATTTATTTGTTTATTTGAGTCGGAGTCTCACTCTGTCGCCCAGGCTGGAGTGCAGTGGCATGCTCCCGACCACTGCAGCCTCGACCTGCTGGGCTCCGGCGATCCTTCTGCCTCAGCCTTCCAAGTAGCTGGAACTACAGGCGTGCGCTACCACGCCCGGCTAGTTTTTGATTTATTACAGAGACGAGGTCTCAACAAGTTGCCCAGGTGGGTCTTGAACCCGCAGGCTCAGGCAATCCTCTCGCCTCGGCCTCCCAAAGTGCTAGGATTATATATAGGCTGAGCCACTGAGCCCGGCCAACACAAAATAGACTTTAAATCAGAAAAGGATAAAAGAGACAAGGACATTACATATTCATAAAAGGTTTACTACAGCACTTACACACCAAATGGCAAACCAAAATATATGAAACAAAAACTAAGAGAATTGTGGGGAGAAATAGACCGTTCTATAATAATAATTGGGCATTTTGATACCCCTTTTCAGTAATGGATAGAAGAAGACAATTAAAAAATAGAGGACCTAACACAGTAGACCAATTAGATCTAAAAGTACCCAACAGTAGAATATACATTTCTCTCAAGTGCATATGGGGCATTTTTTGGAATAGATCACATTTTAGGACACAAATTAAATCTCAATAGATGTCAAAAGATGGATATTATGTAAAGTATCTTTTCTGAACACAATGACATGAGATGATATGAGAAATCAGTAACAGAAGTAAAACTGGAAAATTTACACAATTGTGGAGATTAAACAACACACCCTTAAACAACGAGTGGATCAAAGAGGAAACCACAAGGGGAATTAGAAAATGCTAAGTGACAAACAACAACAAAAGTACAACATACTGAAACGTTGGCATACAGTGAAAAAGGTGCTAAGGAGGAAATAGTATAGCTATAAATGCTTCTATTTAACCAAGAAAGACCTCAAATCAGAAACCTAGCTTTACAACTTAAAGAATTAGAAAAAGGAGAGCAACCTAAACCTAAAGCTAGTAGAAGGAAGGAAATAATAAAGTTGAGAACTGAGATCAATGAAATAGAGGATAGGAAAACAGTAGAGAAAATCATTGAAAACAAAAGTCGACTCTTGGAAAAGATCAACAAAATCGACAAACCTTCAACTAGATAGACTAAGAAAAAAAAAATTCCAATTACAATCATCAGGAATGAAGACAGGAACTTTATAGTAGTTTAACCTTATCCATGAGTGATATGTTCCGGGACCCCCAATAGATGCCTTAATAGTACTGAACCTTATATATACTGTTTTTTTCCTTTACATACATACCTATGATAAAGTTTAAATTAGGCACACTAAGAGATTAACAACAATAACTAATAATAAAGCGGAATGATTAATTATAGCAGTATACTGTAGTAAAAGTTATGTGAATGTAAGCTTGTGTGTGCACTCATGCATGTACTTGCATGTGCCTTTTCTCAAGATACCTTATTGTACTGTACTCACCTATTTTTGGGTCACAGTTGTCTATGGGTAACTGAATCCATGGAAGACAAAACCACAAATGGTAGGGGGATTACTATACTGTTGTACAGAAATATAATGGATTGTATGATAGTACTGTGAAAAATTGTACAAATGGGTAGCCTAGATTCAATGGGAAAATTCCTAGAAACAAAATTTCCCAAGACTAAATCACAAAAAATTAGAAAATCCGATTAGACCTATAACTAGTAAGGAGACTGAATCAGTAATTTAAAAGCTCCCAATAAAGAAAAGCCATGGACCTGATGCCTTCACTGGCAAATTCTACCAAACATTTGAATAACTAATACCAATCTAGGTTATATGAGGCCAACATTACTCTGATATCAAAGCCAGACAAAGACAATGCAAGAAAACTACAAATGAGTATACCTTATTAACATTGATGGAAAAGTCCTCAACAAAATACTAGCAAGCCAACCAAAGCGTACATTAAAAGGTTTATACGCCATGACCAAGTAGGATTTATTCCTAGAATGCAAGGATGGTTCTACACAGGAAAATCAATCAGTGTAATACACTACATTAACAGAATGAAGGATGAAAAACAACATGATTGTCTCAATTGGTAGAGGAAAAGCATTTGACAAAATTGAACTTCAAGCCTGATGAAAATACTCAAAAAGATTAGGAATAGAAGGAAACTGCCACAGCATGCTAAAAGTCTTACATGAAAAACCTGCAGTTATATTCAATGAAAGACTAAAAGCTTATCCTCTAAAATCAGAGACAAGAATGCCACTTTTCACCATTTCTATGCATTGTACTGCTGAAAGTTCTAGTTAGAGTGCTTATGCACGAAAAAGAAATAGAAGGCATACAGACTAGAATTGAAGTAAAATTATGACCCTCTATCACCCAGACTGTAGTACAATGGCACAATCACAGTTCACTGCAGTGTTGAACTCCTGGACTCAAGCAATCCTCCCTCTTCAGCTTCTCAAGTATCTGGGACTACAGGTACACACCACCGTTACTGACTAATTTATTTTACTTTTTGTAGAAATGAGGTCTCTATGTTGCCCAGGCTGGTCTCAAACTCCTGGACTCAAGCAATCCTCCTGCCTCAGCCTCCCAAATTTCTGATATTACAGGCGTGAGTCACCACGCCTAGCACAGATGGTATTTTATAAATAGAACACCATTCAGATTACACACACACACACACACACACACACACACACACACACACACACAAACTGTAAGAACTAATTAGTGAACTCAGCAAAAGTACCAAGATACAGTCAGCACACAAAAATCAGTTGCATTTCTGTTAACAGTTCACTACCAGTGAACAAAATTACAAAAACAATTTCATATACAATAGCATCTGAAACCATGAAGTGCTTATGAATTAACCAAAGTGAAAAACTTGTACAATAAAAATTACAAAACATTGCTGAAATAAATTAAAATGTAAGTAAAAGGAAGCATGTCCCTTTGTTTAAAAGACTTAATATTGCTAAAATGTTTATGCCGCCCAAAGTTACCTATAGATTTAGTGCAGTGCCTATCAAATTCTTTTTTTTTTTTTTTTTTTTTTTACAGAAGTAGAAAAACTCATCATAAAATTCATATGGAGCCGGGCTTGATGGCTCAGCCTGTAATCCCATGCCTTAGGAGGCTGAGGTAAAGGGATTGCCTGAGCCCGCGGGTTCAAGACCCACCTGGGCAACTTGGCGAGACCTCATCTCTACAATAAATCAAAAATCAGCCGGGTGTGGTAGCGTGCGCCTGTAGTTCCAGCTACTTGGAAGGCTGAGGCGGAAGGATTGCCAGAGCCCAGCAGGTCGAGGCTGCAGTGGCCAGGAGCGGCCACTGCACTCCAGTCTGGGTGACAGAGTGAGACTTCAACTCAAAAAACAAACAAATTAAAAAAAAAACAAATAAAATTCATATGGAATCTCAAGGTGCCCCAAATAGCCAAAACAGTCTTAAAAAGAACAAAGCTGTGCTACTCACACTTTCTTATTTCAAAACTTACTGCAAAGTTAAAGTAATTAAAACAGTGTTTTGTTGTCATAAAGATATACATACTGACCAATGGCACAGAATGGAGTCTAGAGATAAACCTTCACAAATATAGTCAAATGGTTCTAGGTAAGGAAGCCAAGACCATTTCATGTGGAAAGGACAGTTTTTCCAACAAATAGTACTGGGTAACCAGTATCTACATGTAAAAGAATGAAGTTGGAACCTTATCTCACACCATATACAAAAATTAATTTAGCGCATATCAAGGGCCTAAATATAAGACCTAAGACAATGCAACTGTTAGAAAACATCAGTGAAAGCTTTACAACATTGGATTTGGTAGTGATTTTTTTATATGCCTCAAACAATAAGAAGTAATAGACAAATTGAACATGAAAATTAAAATTTTTTTCTGCATCAGAAGACACACACTATCAACAAAGTAAAAAAGGCATTCCACCGAATGGGAGAAAATATTTACAAATCACATATCTGATAATGGATTACTATGTAGGATATATAGAGAGCTCCTAAAACAACAACCAAAAACTTAGCCAATTCAAAGGATTTAAATAGACAATTTTTCAAAGAAGATGTACAAATGGCCAGTAAACATGAAAAGATGCTCAACATCACTATTCATTAGGGAATTGCAAGTCAGTATGACAACGTATGCCACCTTGATATCCACTGGGATGGCTGATATAAAAAAAAAAAAGTGTTGACGAGGATGTGGAGAAATTAGAATTCTTGTGCCATGTTAGTAGGAATGTAAAATAGTATAGCCAATGTGGAAAACAGTATGGCACTTCCTCAAAAAATTATAAATAGAATTGACATATGATCTAGCAATCCCACTTCTCAATATATACCCAAAATAACTGAAAGAGACATCTTTCAATTTGTACACCCATGTTAATAGCAGCATTATTCACAGTAGCAGTAACATTGAAGCCACTCAGGTATACATAGATGAATATGCAAAGTGTGGTATATCTGCACTATGGAATATTACTCAGCCTTTAAAAGGAAGGAAATTCTAATACATGCTGCAATATGGATGAACCTTGAGGGCATGCTAAATGAAATAAGCCAGTTACAAAAAAGACAAATACTGAGTAATTACATTAGATATGTAGAGTTGTCGAATGCACAGAGGCAGAAGGTAGAATGGTGATAAGAGGGACTAGGGCAGCAAGAGGGAGAAATGGGGAGTTACTGTTTAAGGTATGGGTTTTCAGGTTTTAGAAAAAAGTTCTAGAACTTGGTTATGTAATAGTGTAGATATACTGAACACTACTGAAGCGTACACTTAGAAATGGTTAAGATGGTTCCACTGTTTCAAAACAAGTAATACATTCTTGCAACAAATGCAGTCATACATTGCTTAACAGTGGGGATATGTTCTGAGAAATGCATCATTTGGTGATTTTGCTTTTGTGCAAATATCACAGAGTGTCATCTCACAAACCTTGATGGTAGATCCTACTATATACTTAGGCTGTGGTATAGCTTATTGCTCCTAGGCAACAACCCTGTTCATTATGTTTGTGTATTGAATATTGTAGGCAGTTGTAACACAGTGCTAATGATTTGTGTATCTAAATATACCTAAAATTGAAAAGGTACAGTAAATATATGGTATTATAATCTTATGAGACCACCATTGGCTATGTGGTCTGTTGCTGATGGAAATAGTATGTAGCGTATGACTATGCATGCTAGAACAAAAGACTCCATTATACTCATACTGTTGCAGCATTTTAACTATTGGATAGTAAATGAATATAGAGGCTGATAGTTTAGTGTAGTTGTCTTTTTTGCCACTAACCAGATCTTATTAGTGATATATGGACTTCAGCCTAGGTGAAATAAGGAGCCAAGCGGGATTTGAAACAAGAAGTGAAAGAATTAAATGTCTGATGCTAAAGAACTGCTGGTTGCACTAGGGAGAAAAGATTTTAAGAGGAACAGAGAGACTAAAAGCAATTAAAAAGCTGAGGGATTACTACAATGATATGATCAGTGAACAGAACTAGAGAATAGAAGTGGGAAAATCGAGAAAAGAACAGATTTGAGAGAAGTAAAAGCAAGTTCTCTGGCTATTTAGGTGACATAGCATGATGATCAACATCGTAAGCACTGAACTCTGGCATTGAATCCTGGCTCCCTTACTTACCAGTTGTGTGACTTTGAAGACATTACATAAAATTACCTGTAAAATAGGTTACATAATAGTATCCATGTCACATAGGCTATTAAAAGAATTAAATGAGGTAATGTGCTTAAAGCACTTAGCATCATGCCTGGCACAAAGTAAATACCCTAAATACGTATTAGCCTTCACTGATTTGTTGTTGTTGTTGTTACAATTTGTTATCCAATGTGGCTCTCTGAAATTAATATATATTCATATTAAATTACTCAGCTGATTCATCAGCTCTCCTCTTAAAGCAAAGTAAAACAGATCTTCATTTGTTTTTGTTTCTAAAGCAAGAGTGGAAAAATTATCAGACTTCCTTCATACAGCGTCATTTGATTATCTAGTTATTTGTTTCCATTTTAATGTTACTAAGAAAAAAGACAGACCTCTGGACTCCCTCCAAAGAAGGATTAAAAAAAAAAAAAGATAAGGCTGAATTTTTGAGTGTCAAAGTATGTTTATTTAGAGTCTTCTTTTTTTGTCGTAGTTTGGGTTCCTAAATTGCTTTTGGTATAGAGGAAGAACTTGGTAGTTTACTAACAAGCCTACTTTAATCTCCCTACCCCCTGTAAGTGTAGGAATATTTTAGAATCAAAAGTCCTAAATTATAAGTGAAGAAAGAAAGGTATGGAATTATGCTGAGACTGGGAACAGCTCTGTTGTGCTCTCTATTTCTGCAGTATTCATATTGTATTTGGGCTTTTTTTTTTTTTTTTTGAATTGGAGTCTCACTCTGTCCACCAGACTGGAGTGCAGTGGCCGCTCCCGGCCACTGCAGCCTCGACCCACTGGGCTCCGGCAATCCTTCCGCCTCAGCCTTCCGAGTAGCTGGAACTGCAGGCACGCGCTACCACGCCCAGCTAATTTTTGATTTATTGTAGAGATGAGGTCTCACCAAGTTGGGTCTCGAACCCGCGGGCTCAGACAATCCACTCACCTCAGCCTTTCAAGGTGCGGTATTACAAGAAGTACTTTGGATGGTGGTAGGCTATGTCTTATTTTCTTCTGCCTCTAGTATTCTTTTAACTCTTAGCTTTCTAACCTTGACTTTGGTGGGTCTTTGCTTAAGACACTGGAACTATGGTGTGTGGTAAGGCTCTAGTTAACCCTTCTGTCCTATCAAGTATTTCTGTAAAGAAAAACTCATGCTCTAGTTTTGTAGAAGAAAATGTAAACTAAATGATCAAGTCCTGTAAATGACCTTCAAATGAGATGTTATAGTTGATATTGGTTTCTAAGTTACAATACAAGAATGGCTAGGATTTGAAAGCATTCTCACTAGGTAATTTTGGCAAATGTTCTGATTTGAGAAAAGTGTCCTGAGGGTAAACAAATAGCGTACTGATGAAATTAGTTGTATTGCACACTGGGTTTTAGACAGCTGGAATATGACAAAAATCATCTTTAATACCATTTTAAAAAATATATTTTAAAGTTTTATTCATGGATAATTTAATTTCTAGAAATCATTGTAGGTTGAACCTCTTCTCGTTTGTTACATTATAAAGGTTGTTTTTTTTTTGAGTTGGAGTCTCACTCAGTCGCTCTCCCGCCTCAGCTTTCCAAGTAGCTGGAACTACAGGAGCGCTCTCACACCTGGCTAATTTTTTTGATTTATTGTAGAGATGAGGTCTCGCCAAGGTGCCCAGGCGGGTTTCGAACCCGTGAGCTCAGGCAATTCACTCACCTTGGCCTCCCAAAGCACGGGATTACAGGCTGAGCCACTGAGCCCGGCTAGGTTGCTTTTCTTGATAAGTTACATGTTATATCTCTCCAGCTGTTTCAGCAAAGAACTGTCTTGCATTGTCTCCATCTCTTATGAAAATTTTTAGCATAAGTTTGGTATTTAGGTTTAATATAAAGAAATATAGTTCTAGACTAGACATATCATTTTTAAAGATAAGAAAATTAAGCCCAGAGAAGGAAATAAGTGACTTGTCTTATTGTTTAGTTGCTCCAGTTATTCAGTAACCTATTTATTAGTTGATATCCTTCTATGTGTGTGTGTGTGTGTCTGTGTGTGTGTTGTGTGTGTGTATGTTTCTTTGTTTTGCTACAGAACCATAAGCATTTGAAAGCCTAGGAGGAACCATAAGCATTTGAAAGCCTAAATAAATTTTAATATTGATTAGCATGAAATTGTCATCCCAAATTTTCTCATCTTAATATATTTATTTTGATCTAGATAAGATAAAATTGTTGCCATTGCAACTTATATTTTAAATTAAACTCTGTTGATTAAATTGCTCTCTTTGATATATAGTATCTTCTTGTGATTTACTTTAAAATCAGAATATTAACTGTAGATGTTTGGATGTTCACAACACAGTAAGCTCATTTGATTTTATTGTAAATTTTACAATTTTCAGGAAGATCCTTCATTGTATTTTCTCTTTTCCTATAGTTAAAATGGAGAGAGACAGTGTAGTTTGGGGGGTGAGAGAAAGGAGCTATGTACTAATAACTAGGTAATTTTTTATACTATGAGGAAGTTACGTAATTTCTGGCTCAATTTCTTTGCTGTACGTCTTTTGCTAGAGAGTATTATTAGAAAAAAGTTTTTTTTGCCGGGCTCAGTGGCTCAGCCTGTAATCCTGCGCCTTGGGAGGCTGAGGTGAGTGGATTGCCTGCGCCCGCGGGTTCGAGATCCGCCTGGGCAACTTGGTGAGACCTCATCTCTACAATAAATCCAAAAATTAGCCAGGCATGGTAGTGTGTGCCTGTAGTTCCAGCTACTTGGAAGGCTGAGGCGAAAGGATCGCTGGAGCTCAGCAGGTTGAGGCTGCGGTGGCCGGGAGCGGCCACTGCACTCCAGTCTGGGCGACAGAGTGAGACTCCAACTCAAAAAAAAAAAGAAAAAAGTTTTTTTGAAAGGCAAGAGCTATTTTTTTAAACCAACCTTTTTGCTGTGCTTTTGGGGTTTTTTTGTGAGCCAGAGTCTCACTCTGTTGCCCAGGCTGGAGTACAGTGGCATGCTCATGGCCACCTCAGCCTTCCAAGTTGCTGAAACTATAGGTGCATACTACTATGCCTAGCTTATTTTTTGATTTATTGTAGAGACGAGTTCTCACCAAGTTGCCCAGGCTGGTCTCGAACCCCTGGCTTAGACAATCCTCTTGCCTTGACCTCCCAAAGTGCTGGGATTATGGGTTTGAGCCACCGCGCCTGGCCTTTGCTGTGTTTTATACTATGTTTTTTTGAGTGTGGAAGGACTGATAAACAGACTGTGTAAAATGATACTATATAAATTTATCCTCCACATGATTAAACCAAGCCTCCAGATGTAGATAACTTAAAGAGAAGTGGTTTTTTTCAATTTTTTTTCCCAAATCAGTTTTTAGACTTTTCTTCTCTTGTATTAAATTCATATTTTGAACTATGTGATTTAATTTATAATGCTTTTAAATAATCAAAAAAAGTCAAGATACAAAGGTACAAAGTAATGTAAATGTATGTAAAGTAATGGTCTAAAGGTTACTTTGGACTTTGACCAATAGTAACCTTTGTGTAAGTGTTCTAATACACTACTAGTTGAAAAATGTTACTGACCCTCCCCTCTGGAGGCCAAAAAATTGTCTTTTAAAAAAAGTAAAAGTATTTTAATATAACAAATATGTGGTCTCATTACTGTAGTATTTTGAAGTAATAAAACTTATTCAACGTAGGAGGTGTTCAATAAGTGTCTCATCAAGCCAAAATGTCATTTTTTGTTTTTTTGTAGAACATGTTTAGGACTAGTGCTTACAGAAACTAACTAGAAAATTTGGGAAATAGTGTTTTTGCAAAGTAGTTTCTATGAGGGAATCTTAAGGCAGATATGTTGAAATGGAAAAATACTCCTATATGAATTATATTTAAATTCAAGGTTAGTAATTGTTGGTAGAATTTGGTGTTTTCAGAGTATCGCATTGTCCATTAGAGGATGTGAATTAGTTCAACTTATTTTTTCTTATGTAAGAGTGAATGGGATTAAGAAAAAAATTAAGCCTTTATTGTACTATCCTCAAAATTACACCATTGAGATTTTGAAAGCGTGTTATAGTTGTTAAGGATACTTAACTGTGTATCAGTTGTAGTCACTAAGTAACTTGTTTCTGTTTTCATCATTTATTTCTTTTACACCACTACACCCTCAAAAAGAGACCTTATTCATTCAAATGAGTAACATTGCTCTCAAAGTGGATATCCTGGGAAACTAAAGTAGGCGTAGTAAAAACTTTTTGCCATTTTTCAGAGTAGTCTGATAACTTCTGTTTGAGAATTCTGTTTGGCCCCTATGATAATGCTTTTTAAAAAAACATTGATGTCTGTGATGATATATTTGATTTTTAATTCAGAGCCATGTCATGTGAATAAGAAAGGCAATCAATTTGAACTATTATTTTAATATGAGACTTTAATTTTTGTCCTATGACTACCAAAAATGATTTGAAGTACGGTAAGTCCCCTACATACCAATGAGTTCTGTTCTAAGAGCATGTTCATGAGTCCAGTTTGTTCTTAAGTTCAGCAAAGTTAGCCTAGATGCCCACCTGATACAGTCAGCTATATAGTATTATATTGTAATAGGTTTATAATACTTTTCACACAAACTTTTAGAAACACAAAAAATAAAACATTTTAAATCTTGTGAGCCGGGCTCGGTGGCTCAGCCTGTAATCCCGCGTCTTTGGGAGGCTGAGGTGAGTGGATTGCCGGAGCCCGCGGGTTCGAGACCCGCCTGGGCAAGCGAGACCTCATCTCTATAATAAATCAAAAAATCAGCCGGGAGTGGTAGCGCGCGCCTGTAGTTCCAGCTACTTGGAAGG
>CAUYQG010257885.1:0-13242 GCA_963574415.1 Tarsius wallacei
TGGCTGGGAGCGGCCACTGCACTCCAGCCTAGGCGACAGAGTGAGACTCCAACTCAAAAAAAAAAAAAAAAAATTTTCTTCATTTATTGTAGAGATGAGGTCTCGCCAAGTTGCCCAGGCTTGTCTCGAACCCCTGGACTCAGGTAATCCTCTCACCTCTGCCTCCCAAAGTGCTGGAATTACAGGTATAAGCTACCGCACCAGGTCTGATAGGTTTTTTAAAAAAGATTCGGTTCTTCAAAAACTGTCAAATTTATTAAAATGATTTGGTTCTTCAAAAACTTTGTCAAACTTACTAAAATGTTCCTAATCCATAAGGCATAAGGCATAAACATACAAATAAAGGGATTGGCAATAACCCATTTAGAAATACTTAGCTGGGCTCGGTGGCTCAGCCTGTAATCCCAGCGCTTTGGGAGGCTGAGGTGAGTAGATTGCCTGAGCCCAAGGGTTCGAGACCCGCGTGGGCAACTTGGTGAGACCTTATCTCTACAATAAATTCAAAATTAGCCGGGCATGGTAGTGCATGCCTGTAGCTTCAGGTACTTGGAAGGCTGAGGCGGAAGGATCGCCGGAGCCCAGCGAGTTGAGGCTGCGGTGGCCAGGAGCGGCCACTGCACTCCAGTCTGGGCGACAGAGTGAGACTCCAACTCAAAAAAAAAAAGAATACTTGGAGAGTAGTTATCAACAGACTAATGTTTTGCAAGCACTTGTCCTGGCCCCAATGTCTTAATATCTTACATAATTTGCAATTTTTAATGTATTTCCTTATCTATAAAACAGTGACAATAACATTTGCTATACTGTTCTTTAGAAAACTAATAATAAAGCACTGGAAAGCATCCAGCACAATATCTGGCACCAGTTTTCTTTTCTGTATCTAGTTCTAAATTACACAAATAAAAAAACCTTTGACAATACCCTTGTTGAGGATAAGGAAATACATGGAGAAGAGATAACTAGACTGCTAAAAATAAAGATTTATGGGAAAATCGATGCTTCCTCCTCTGTAAAATTAGGATAATCCCCTACCTCCTTTATATGTAAGATAAAATACATAAAGAAACTATTACTTCAATAAATTGTAGCTTTTATTAAAAATAATATCCAAAAGTATTTCTTTTCCAGAGAAGTTAGAAACAATTTCTCTCTCTTTTTTTTTTTTTTGAGTTGGAGTCTCATTCTGTTGCCCAGACTGGAGTGCAGTGGCCGCTCCCGGCCACCGCAGCCTGGACCTCCTGGGCTCCGGCGATCCTTCCACCTCAGCCTTCCAAGTAGCTGGAACTACAGGTGCGCACTACCACACCTGGCTAATTTTTTTATTTATTGTAGAGATGAGGTCTCACCAAGTTGCCCAGACGGGTCTTGAACCCATGGGCTCAGGTAATCCACTCACCTCAGCCTCTCAAAGGCACGGGATTACAGGCTGAGCCACTGAGCCTGGCTACAATTTCTCTTCTTTTCAGTCTCACTCTATCACTCAGGTTGGAGTATGCTGGCGTGATTACGGCTCACCACAGTATCAACTTTCTGGGCTCTGGGACCCTGCCTTAGACTCCCGAGTAGCTGTGACCACAAGTGTACATCACTACGCCTCGCTGATTTAAAAAAAATTTTTTTTTAGAGACAAAGTCTTGCCATGTTGCCCAGACTGGTCTTGAACTCCTGGGCTCAAGCAATCCACTTGTCTTGGCCTCCCAAAATGCTGGGATTATAGGTGTGAGCCACAGTGCCTGGCCTTGACACATGTTTTAATAATTGCCTTCAGAGACATGAAAACTCACATTAAAAGTGATGACCAGTTGATTTTAATCACAGGATAAAAAGAAAGAGACTTAAGTTGTAACTTAAGTTGTTATTTTCAGATAGTAGGTTGTTAGAATGTAGAACAAATTTTTTAAGGGAAATTAAGAAATTTCTGTCTTTGGAAGTTTGCAAAAAGAAGAGACAATTTCCTCTGGTATGACTTGGCGATTGTTTCTCACTTATGAATCTTATAAACAAAAATTGCTAAATTCTACATATTCTTTGCCAGACAACCAAGTTAAGAATCTTGCATGTGTTTTTTGTTTGTTTGTTTGTTTGAGTCAGAGTCTCACTCTGTTGCTTAGACTGGAGTGCAGTGGCATGCTCATAGCCACCTCAGCCTCAACCTGCTGGCCTCAGACGATCCTTCTGCCTCAGCCTTCCAAGTAGCTGGAACTACAGGAACGCGCCATCATGCCCAGCTAATTTTTTGACTTATTGTAGAGATGAGGTCTCGCCACGTTGCTCAGGCTGGTCTCGAACCTGTGGGCACAGGTAATCCTTTCACCTCAGCTTCCCAAAGTTCTGGGATTATAGGTGTGAGCATCGTGTCTGGCCTTGCATGAGTTTTTAAGATTTTTTTTTTTTTGAGACAGGGTCTTGCTCTGTCACCCAGGCTGAAGTACAGTAGTGCAGTCATGGCTCACTGTAACCTTGAACTCTTGGACTCAAACAGTTCTCCCGCCTCAGCTTCCTGAGTAGCTAGGACTACAGGTGCATGCCACCATGTCCAGCTAATTGTTTTTATTTTTTCAAAGATGGGATCTCACTAATCTTGCCCAGACTAGTCTCAAACTCTAGGCCTCAAGCAATATTCCTGCCTTGGCTCTCCAAAATGCTGAGATTACAGGTGTGAGCTACCACACCCAGCCATTAAGAAAATTCTAAGGCCAACACGGTGGCTCAAGCCTGTAATCCCAGCACTTTGGGAGGCCAAGGTGAGAGGAGTGCTTGAGCCCAGGAGTTCAAGACCAGCCTGGGCAACTTGGTGAGACCTCATCTCTACAATAAATCAAAAAATCAGCCAGGCATGGTAGTGTGCACCTGTAGTTCCAGCTACTTGGAAGGCTAAGGTGGAAGGATTGCCTGGGCCCAGCAAGTAAAGGCTGCAGTGGCCATGAGTGTGCCACTGTACTCCAGCCTGGGCAACAGAGTGAGACTCCAACTCAAAAAAAAAAAAAAAAAAAATTCTAATAATTCATTATGAATGTTAAAACTTTCTTAATTAACACAGTATACATTTTATCTATATCTGTATTTGAAGGATAAAGCTACTAGACTTATTAAATGACTACAAGTTAAGTGCCACATATCTTCAGTCTATATATAACTAATATTTTCATATCTCCCCTGAAAGTCACACCGATAAATGATTATAAAACAAAGTATGACTGCAAAATAATGATTCACTCTGCCTATGAAAAGTAGTCTCACTGGTTTATAATAATTTTTTTTTCTTTTCTCTGACCATGCTGGGCAGCAGATAGTTTCTATTTATTTATTTATGTACTTATTCATCCAATAGTTATTACTTGGCACAGAATTAAATAAAAGGGATTTGAGAAATGATCCCTTATCCTAAAAAAGTTTATACTTAAGTGGGATAGACAGGAAAGCAAGTCAAAAATTGTAATACACATCAAACATTAGTTATATAAATGATTCTCCCCTCATATGCTGGCAGCTATAAATAGCTAAAAGAACACAATTCTTACCTTTTGTGGGAGGTACTTCTTTTCCAGTGTAAGGGTGAAGCTTTACCCTCTTCTTGCCTCTCTTAGATTCAAATATGTCCTCTATTTTCAACACAAGCTGAACAAAGACCGGAAAAATGTAAATTAAAACCTGCACCCACAAATTGATGACATTAATTTATTAGTGATTCTCATCCAAAATTCATTTTATAAGCAGAAGCCTTCACATTTTTCAATTCTGAATCTCAAATGACAATCCTTAGCTAGATTATTATGATTATTATTATTAGATTTATGTTGTTCTAATACTAACTCCGTATAACATAGGTAAGGAAAGTGGGAAAGGGAGTCAGATGAGGGCAACACAGGCTCTTAGATTCCTCGTCATCCCATGTCACAACTTGCAGGAAATGTGGCTACTCCCCTTCATACAGTGACCAAGCCTTTACTATTAAACTCAAGTTTTCACTTGTCCAGAGTAGGAAGTGGAACACTCATTTGCTTGGAAGGCAGGGTGAGGCTCAGTTATTTCTGCTCCCAGGAATTCTTCCCAAGGCAAGAATAATCACACTTTGACAGACTTTTATCAAAGGGAATAGCTCTTTGCTACCAGAAGTGCTAACACTACAATTTGTTTTAGAAACGGGTCACAAAAATAGGAGAGTCAAATATGCTCACGTACAAAAACTATGCTTTTTTTCTCCTTCTGCTCATCAATCTAAATCTCAAGCAAGAAAATCCAGACCATTTGTTTTTAAATTGTTATATAATAGTTTCTCTTTGTTTCATAAGCATTACTCATTAGAAATCTTTCTTTGCTGCTGGGAGAGGTGTGTGTGTGTGTGTGTGTGTGAGGGAGACAGAGACACAGACTGGGGCAAAAAAGAGGAAAGATTCAGAGTTGATCAGCAGACAGTTTTATAAAGGGAATTAATACATTTTTCTATATGTACTTTTTCCTTAAGTATTAATCCTGATTGAACATATTCAATGCTTAGAAATATAATTGTTAAGAACATTACATAAGATGACAACCAACAAAGTTGCTTGAGAAAAATACTCTTGTTTTTCTCTTTTGTCCTTGTTTCTTTAGCACTCCTGGCAATCAACAGGCAGTGAATCAGTCCAGTGTAAAAAAAAAAGTAACAAACATGTGTTTTCAATATGTAGATTATTACCACATTTTTGGATGACTTTGTTCTCTTAAAGATTTTTGTAGCTGTCATTCAAGTGAGAAATTGCCAATATTTTTAAATATTAGCATTAGAAAAAAATAAGAGAATCCCAAATAAAAAGGTATTGTTAGGAACTGTAAGGAAACATGTATAGGAGTACACAATTTTGGGGTACATAATGACCAAGAATAGTGTCATTATTAATGTCATTTGAAAAGTGTAACTCAAAGTATATTCAGATATTATAAAGGGAATTGTTCTAAAAATATGAGATAAAGTGATAAATGTAAAATTCACTCATGAACTACAAAGACGGGCCTACATCTACCATCTAGTTGTGGGATATATTGTAGAATATTCTTCCTAAGAAATGACAGAAAGCTGGGTGCAGTGGCTCACACCTGTAATCCCAGCACTTTGGGCGGCAGAGGCAAGAGGATTGTCTGAGCCCAGGGTTCGAGACCAGCCTGCATAACATAGTGAGACCTCATCTCTACAATAAATCAAAAAAACTAGCTGGGCATGGTGACACACACCTGTAGTTCCAGCTACTTGGAAGGCTGAGGTGGAAGGATCGCCTGAGCCTACTAGGTCGAAGTTGTGGTGGCTGGGAGTGTGCCACTGCACTCTAGTCTGGGCAAGAGAGTGAGACTCCGACTCAAAAAAAAAAAAAAAAAAAAAAAAAAATGACAGAAACCATACTATTGTACCTTGACACAAACAATAAAGACACTATGAAACGTACTCTAGTGAACAATCCCACACAGGTTTCCATAGTAGGGGAGAAAAGGAAGGGTGGGGAAGAGGCATATGGACTAGGTCAGGAATCTCAAATTATGAAGCAGTTTTCCTTCCAGGGATAGCTGGAGTCATCAAAGGGGAAACAAATGAAAACTGCTTTTCTGATGGATGTTGTTCCTGAAGATACTCCAAAACCAACATTTGTATTACATGGGTGATATCCCAAAAAGACTTAATCCGAGGAGGATCACAGGTAGAAATGCTAACAGCCTGTTCCTGCCTAAAAGTCAAGAGTTCATCATTATTTTTTTTCTCCCTACTGCTCTGAAAACCTTTGAAAAAATATTAAGACAATGAAAAGTTGGATCATTTTACCTATAATCAGAAAGAGAACAAGCTGTGAATACTTGAGATTCTAATACATAAAATACTGAGGCATAGAATAAATACCTGAGTCTCATTAAACTCTACAGTCCACAATTCCTAACTATTGGTTAACACCATGCCAAAAGCCATATCTTTTTTTTCTTTTTTCTTTTGAGTTGGAATCTCATTCTGTCACCCAGGCTGAGGGCAGTGGTACGCTCATGGCCACTGCAGCCTCAACCTGCTGGGCTCAGCTAATACTTCCACCTCAGCCTTCCAAGTAGCTGGAACTACAGGCACACGCCACCATGCCTGGCTAACTTTTTGATTTATTGTAGAGATGAGTCTCACCAAGTTGCCTAGGCTGGTCTCAGACCCTTGGTTCTGGCAATCCTCTCACCCCGGCTTCCCAAAGTGCTGGGATTACAGGCATAAACCACTGCGCCTGGCCTTAAGAGCCACATCTTAAATGCAGTTCCTCAGGTGTCTGCATGCTTCTACCTGTGAACACATGATTTGTTGTTTCTGGGCTTGTGGGAGGCTGCTCTGTTGTGCCAACATGAGCCATCCGATGAGAGAGCTCCTGAAAGATGCCTGGCCATTCTTTAAAGCTCTGTTTTTTAAATATTCCTCATCATATACAGGAGCATAAACAGTTAAAGATTGTTTTTCATTGAGAGAGATCACTTTAGAGCATTTTAAAATCTGTGTGTCTTTAACATTTCACATATTAAAGAGGGAGGGACAGGAAACAGACCAGAAGAATTAAAGCAATTGTGGAACGGAAAGTTTCCCAAGGATCCAATAAACAGCTACTAAATGAGGAAAAAACTGTGACTTTTGTTTAATGTTAAAATTGGATACAAAAATTATGTGTTAAATGAATACATATAGCCAATTCAGATGGGATTAAGGAAAGAATCATATTTAAATGATCTGACTTCTTCACTACTGCATGGTATCTGCAGTAGTATTTTGTCAATCCTGAAAACACCCTGCATTACAGAAGAACAAAGTAACACAGAGAGTTTTAAAATATTTTCATATAAAGTATTTCATGTAATTTCTCCTAAAAGAAAATATGTCTGTCTACAAGTAATCTCAGTTTCTTCATTTTGGTTGCAATGCTTCTCTAGCCGAGATGATTTACATACAGACTTACTGCCTTTTCTTCCTTGAAAGAGAAGTCATTTATTTAGTATGACTACTGATAATTTCTATTCCTAAGTAACAGTGGCATTTACTTTTTCGTTCTCTAAATGGAAATTTTTGCCCCAAATTAATGACATATTTTGTCAGTACTGAACATCTGTAAACTCAAGTACAAAACTGAACTCACTTTGGCAATTATACAAATGAGTGAATTAGATCAACACTGAAGCCAGTTTGATGGAATGCCCCTGTATATGAGATTCTGGTGCTTCCTTGAAACAGGCAGCTGATTTTAATGAGAGCTAAGGTGATTAAAGTGAAGTCCTCCATGTAATATCAATTTTACAAATCAATTTAAAAAACTCTGATAAAAGCCATTCATGCACTTTTCTCACATAAGCAAAAATTTAAAACTTTACACTGCTTTCCAAGTCTTTTAATCCCAGCAGTTCAGTTCTAACCTTTCATTTCAGTCTAAAGTTTATGTATGCTCATTTATGGAAATGCTGAAGTAAGAGTCGAAGAATGAAAGGACTGGAGTCCTCACCCTTGGAAGATTTTTCCTTTTTTTGTTTGCAACTTCTCCAGCTCGGAAAAGCTTCCACTCAGTTAAAGTGACAGGCAGAGTGGTATCCTTCATGAGCTTTGAGCGTATATAGGCTTGTGAGTTCTTCACTTCCATGGTCTTCCGGTGAAGGAATTGGGGTTTGGGAGGAAGCTAAAACAGGAGAAGACATACTGGTCAGGGTAAGATCATCTAGTCCATGCCTGTGTTCTCATACAAAGCCAACACTATCCCAGCAAAATATTTATCTTACATCTTATCTTTCCTTTCAAATTTCAAATGAGGAGACCATCATTTCTTTTTCACTTGTAAAGAAGTTTCTAATTCAAAACTACAATGTCATCAGATTGCCAGAAAACAACAGCTCATAGTCTTCATTCACTC
Organism: Tarsius wallacei; assembly: GCA_963574415.1. Lineage (NCBI taxonomy): Eukaryota > Metazoa > Chordata > Mammalia > Primates > Tarsiidae > Tarsius > Tarsius wallacei. Next base: position 7,884 of record CAUYQG010257885.1, read on the forward strand.
AAGGGAGGCTTTGCTTCCAGGGGTCTCACATGCTTTCAGGGACCAGGCAGGTAATTTATGGCCATAGGTTGATGTGACACTAATAGGAAACAGTGGGAGTTATAGTGAACTAAAAAGTTCATGGTGGTCTAAAGACATATTCAAATTTTTTGAAGTGTTAAAAACAACAGTATCAAAAACAATAACAACAAAATAAGACAAAAAGCTATGGAATACAAAAAAAAACAAACAAAAACAAAACACACACACACACACCAAAAAACAAAAATAAAAAACCACCGCCAACATTAAGACCTGTATTTCAGTACCTCTTAGTTTTGGTCCCAGTTAAACCATCTTAACCTTTTGTAGAGGTCATAAATATGTTTTCTTCAATTAGTTCTTTGGTTATACCTTGGGTGCTTTGAAAGCACTTTTAGGGGGTGGTAGCTTCCATGCTGAAGGGGATCTCCACATGGGTAAAGGCTGCACTGGAATATCTTCATATGGATTTTCTTTGGTGGGATCTTGAAGAATAATAATTTAAAAAATGCTTAGAGGAACATAATTAAATGGAAAAGTGACTACACCTAGCAAAACAAATAAACTGGCTGTGTTCAGCTTTCTTATTCTACACTGCTGTAGGGATGTGGCTCTCAGAATCAACGCACTTTAAGCTTATAAACTACTTAGGCGTGCAACGGAGCTAGAAGAATTCTAAAAATACTATGCTATAAACATCAACTTCTGAATTGAGCAGTCCATTACAAAAGTTGTAAAATTCCTTCAAGAATAAAAGAATTTATACACTAAAGTTTTCCATATTAAAAAGAAAAAACCTAGCAAGATATATTTGATTGTAAAAGAAAATGCCATCCTATAATTAAGGGCTTCACCAAATACATAATCATTAAATTTAATTGTAAAGTTGTGGATACCTACATATGATATCCTCATAGATATTGTCCTCAGACTGTGTGTAATAAAGTGCTGAACCAGAATTTCTTCCAAGTTCTTCATGAATCTTCTGGGAGTTTCGATTTCGAAAGTGCTGAATATCCTCAAATTCAAAAGATTTCCTTAAGAAAGGAGATACATTTTAAAGTTATATCATTCAAAACTCTAATCTTCTTTAAATTGGTATGTTAGACAGAAATCAGTAAGTAAAGAACCTGTACGCAAAATTACAAAGGTGTTTTATCAGAGATCTAATAATAATAAACTAGGCTGGTGCCCTATATACACCATGAGAAAATTGGAGGCTTTTAGCCAATCACATTCATGTTCTTCACTGGGTTCCTTTATTAAGTTCACTCCCTAATAGAAAGTGGGGCTGAGGCCAACATGCCCTAAATTAAGTAGAAGAATGTACCTGCTTCCCTACAAATCCTTAAAGATATAAAATGGAAGGTTTTCTGATGCTTTTGTGTCAGAAGATTGTCTTAGATATTACCAACACTTCTACTTTTTCCTTTTATTTTCTTTTCACATTAATTAATATGTGTATGTTCAAATTAGAGCTGCAACCTGAGCCTGGGAGTGGAAATTGGTTTGAAAAGGAAAAAGAAGCTCAATAATTCTGTAAGGAAAATACTAACAATCATTATTTATAGGATAAAAACATACCTTTTAGATCTTCCTCTGATTTTTCCACCACATTTCTTTGGTTCAGGTTCCTGAGAAGAGGCCAAAGAAGATTCTGCACAAGAATGATTTTCACAGTATTTTTTGTCATAGTTTTTTTCTTTATATGGCCCCACACCAGATTCAGATAAATATCTGAATGTCCTACGAGGTTTTGGCAAAGGATTTATAGAAGGTCCACATTCTTGCCCCTCGGGTTCTGAGTAAATATTTTCTAAGCTCTTGGTTATTCCACATGAACTATCCAGAACTCTGAAATTTAGTTTTTTTCCTGAAGAATCACAATGTTCTAAAGCCAAATTTAAGGCTTTATCTGGGGGAAGTGCTTCTATTTTCTTCCACAATATTTGCGAGGTATAAAAGTTTCCTGGAGGTAATGAAGTCTCTGGATCCAAAACAACTTCTGTACAGCTTTTCATGTGTTTGACCCGAGAACACACCCAACTGGATTCTGACTCATTTGGAAAGAAGCGTGTATCATCACATTCCTGTTTCTCCCTTTCATTCTCACTTTGATCACGGCTTTTGGCATCTTCATTGATATCCAGACTCACATTTTGAGAGCTAGTTACCCCCAAGTTTTTGCCTTTGCTTTCAACAACAGGAATTTTCTTAGGAAGAATCTCTTGGGGACAGTTATATCTCACTCCAAAGTCCTTTGGACGCCACTTTTCTGGATTAGATATACCATTAGCCCTTCCTTCCCACTGAGAAATTTTTTGTTTGATGTTTTTGCAGTGGCTTCTTGATAGCGTCTGAACAGCAGAACGAGAAAAACCAACATCCATGTTCCCAGGTGGATGCATGACGAGTGATGAGTCTTACAAAGTTTCCATTACAATTAACTGTGAAATACTGTATTCTTTATCCTGTCCAAATCTAAATGATTCCGGTATTTTCCTCTCATGTTTAACTTGGAAATCTCTTTTCAAAGAGAACAATTTTGATCATTGATCCTTGTTGAAAATGGTTACAACTTTATCTTGAATAATCCTATTAAGATGAGACAAAAATATATTAACAGTTTTATAATTTCCTAATTTAAAACTGCACTAAAACATTGCCCACCTATTCCTAAATAATTCACATACACTACATATGTATCTGTCTTCTATTAAGTAATTCAATTCCATAAAGGTACTTCTAAGACGGTAATATGATACTGAGAAAACATTACTTGCGGTATTTTTCAAATTGTCACCTTTAATGTTCTGCCATACTTAATTTCCTAAAGTTATGCAGGATGAGGTTTTATAAGAGATTACACATAGCAGTATGAAATCATTTAGTAATAATCTTTATTCTTCTGAGTCGGGGTCTCACACTGTTGCCCAGGCTGGAGTGCATGGTACGCTCACTGCCACCACAGCCTTGACCTGCTGGGCTCAGGCGATCTTTCTGCTTCAGTCTTCCATCTAGAACTACAGGTGCGTGCTACCACACCTGGCTAATTTCTTCATTTATTGTAAAGACAAGGTCTCGCCAAGTTGCCCAGGCTGGTCTTGAGCCGCTAGGCTCAGGCAATCCTCTTGCCTCGGTCTCCCAAAGTGCTTAGATTACAGGAGTGAGCCACTGCACTTGGTTAGTGAAATTAATTCTTTATGAAATCTTTTCTTAATGAAACAAGGACAATGGAGTACTATAAAGAGCACATATATACAGAAACACATCTCAAATAACCAAAAAGTTAATGTAACAACAGCAAAGCCAGTTAGTCTGGAAGCACACCAATAGCTAACTTCTTCCTCCTGTCCTACACTGATTGATAATATTAGCCTATCACATACTCATATTTCATATTTCAACCTTACTATTAGCAGCACTAAAGACAACCCAAGGTGCTTATTAACTATCAGTTGCTTTAAAATGTCATAAACTATTTTGTCACTGATGACTGAACTTCCCACATTTCTGCTACCACACCCTTGACCCAAATCAGCACAAACACTTACAGCCTCTGTCACATTCCTTCCTTTCACAGAGAGGCTTCACTCAGTTAGGCCCATAAACTGTTTCCTCAAATGTAAAATTTGGCAGAAAACTTTTCCGACAAACGGAGTAAAGACCTGATCTCACGTTCTACTGTATACTGGTTATAAATAGCAGTTGATTCAAAACTTCCTGAGGCAGGGGTCATCCTTCCTTGAGCTTTGTCTGTGTGGCCTTGATTAACAGGCAGGAAAATATTTTAGTCCAGCTCTGTCAGTTCAGCTGACCAAAACTGATGCAAACACAACACATACACAAAATTTATTTTTGACTGAGCAACCGCTGATCACAGCTTCAACTTTCATTTAAACCATTTCTACAAGTCTGTAGGAAAATCAGCTTTGCCAGCAAATAAACTTTGGTGACAGTCTGATGAAAAGAAAATAATTCTAAAAAACTCTAATAATTTAGGACAGGGTGAGGTGGTTCACACCTGGAATCCTAGTGCTTTCAGAGGCTGAGGCAGGGGAACGCTTGAGCCCAGGAGTTCAAGACCAGCCAGGGCAAAATATCGAGACCCCCTCCCCCCCATATCTACAAAAAATGAAAAAAATTAGCAGAATATGGTAGCATGTGACTGTAGGCCCAGCTTATTCAGGAGCTGAGGCGGTAGAATCATTTCAGCCCATGAGTTTGAGGCTGCATTGAGCCATGACTGTACCACTGTACTCCAGCCTGGGTGACAGAATGAGACCCTGTCTCTAACAAAACAAAAAACAAACAAGCAAAAAACTTTAAGAAATTAAACTTGTGGGTGGAGAAAAACATAACAAAAAATACCAATACCTAAAATATCAAAGCTATTGCACATAACTCTTGATAGAAAACCAATGCTTAGGTTTAAAGATTCAATCTGCTACTGCTGATTATTAAAACTGAAAACACTTTTCTTGCTGATGTTTATAGGGAATTCCTAAGGATTATAGGGTGTCCTTTATAAACAAGATAGAACTTTTTCCTTAAGTTTCTGGGAGGCTCCCAGAGGTTTCTGGTGGTCCTTGTTAACCCTTTCATTACCTTCCCCTAGCTAATGTGTTTTAAGTGTGAATGGCTCAAACTGAGGGGGAAAAAGAGATGAAATTGCCAAGGAAAAAAATTTTTTTTCTTTTTTTTTATTGTAAAGATGTGGGATACAATTCAGGGTTAGGTATACAAACATTGATCATGCAGGTACCCCTGATAATGAGGTATGCCCCTCCCTCCCCTAGCAGTTTCCCTCAACTGCCAATGCCTCCCCCTCCCCTCCGCACGACAGTTTCCCATTACTGCCAATCGCTTTCTTATAGCGTTATAATTGTTCAAGGTCATCTTATGAATGAGAACATATGGAACTCTGCTCTTTGTTTCTGTGATAGATCACTGAGTATGATCGACTCCAAATCCATCCAGGTTGCTGCAAAGTCCATATATCTGTCATTCTTTATGGCTGCATAATATTCCATTATATATATGTACCACTTTTTTTTTAATCCAGTCCAGCTTCGATGGGCAACATGGTTGGTTCCATGTTTTTGCTATTGTGAATAGAGATGCAATAAACATACGTGTGCAGGTATCTTCTTTGTAGAATAATTTGAGTTCCTCCGGGTATATTCCCTATAGGGGAATTGCTGGGTCATATGGAAGGTCAATTTCTAGTTCTTTCAGAAATTACCATACTGTCTTCCAAAGAGGTTGCATAGTTTGCATTCCTACCAGCAGTGTAGAAAGGTTCCTTTTTCTCTGCATCCTCACCAGCATCTGTTGT
>CAUYQG010257886.1:0-15036 GCA_963574415.1 Tarsius wallacei
ATGCCTGGCTATTTTTTTTATTTATTTATTGTAGAGATGAGGTCTCGCCAAGTTGCCCAGGCGGGTCTCGAACCCACAGGCTCAGGCAATCCACTCACCTCAGCCTTCCAAAGGCGCGGGATTACAGGCTGAGCCACCAAGCCTGGCTTTATTTTGATTTTTTTTTTTTTTCAGAGATAAGGTTTTGTTATGTTGCCCAGTCTGGTCTCAAACTCCTGGGCTCAAGAGATCTCCTGCCTTGGCCTCCCAAAGTGCTGAGATTATAGGCATAAGCCACTCAGCCTGGCTACATACTCTTTTCTTTTTTCTTTTTTTGAGTTGGAGTCTCACTCTGTTGCCCAGGCTGGAGCGTAGTGGCACGCTCACAGCCACCCCAGTGTCGACCTGCTGGGCTCTGGCAATCCTTCCACCTGAGCCTTCCAAGTAGCCGGAACTACAGGTGCCCATGCTCGGCTAATTTTTGATTTTTTAATTTTAATTATTGTAGAGACAAGGTCCCACCAGTTTCCTGGGTTGGCCTCGAACCCGCAGGCTCAGGCAATCCACTCGCCTCAGCCTCCCAAAGTGCTGGGATTACAGGCTGAGTCACTGAGCCTGGGCCATATATTCTTTTCTCTAAGAATGACACAGGTGCTCCATCTAGAAGTTTAATCCCTATGTGTCTATCAGCCATACAACTAGAGTTAAAGTGGGTTTTTTTTTGACCACACCCAAAATTATCAAGGATGATGCCACCAGTAGCAGCTTGTCTTGTCTGTACAGAGGCAAGTCTTGGCCTTTGTCACAAATACAACCCCCTTGAATTGCTGTGCCCTTTTCAGAGTTGCCTAACATTGGAAGGACTCTTGTCCAGATCACTGGCCAGAAAGTCAGGATGCTTGGGCCTGGCTCTGCCCCTGGGGGCCATTGGGCAACCCCCTGTACTCTCCAAGCCTCGGTTGCCCTCTGAACAAGAAGGAGGCTGTTCTAGGCGATTTCCTTCCAGCCCTGGCACTCTCTGAGTCTGTTTAGGCAGCAGCCCCAGAACAGATGAGGCAGGCAGGGTTGGGGTGTCTGGTCAGAACAGCCCACCGCAAAAGGAGGAGGAAAGAAATGAAAGACAGAGATGGCTTTGGCTGTAGGAGAAGGGGGAGGCTGGGGGAAGGAGGAGACAGAGGAGGAGGAGGGACCGTGGGGTGGAGGGGAGCGAGACCCAGCCCAGAGCTCGGAGTGGTTTCCTGTTGCTGTCTCTAAACCCCTCCACATTCCTGCAGACCTTCAGACTGCCCGGAGCGCGCTGCCTGCCGCCTGCCTGCCACCGAGGTATGCACGACCCCCGCCCGACCCTTCCCTGCTATAGTGGCATCAGCCCCGACACCCCAGTTCACTCCTCTGTCGTGCAGGGGAGGGGACACGTATCTCCTGTGGCTCCATCCTGGCTCCCCTTAAGGGCGCCCGGGCACGTCTGCCTGTTGCTTTTCAGAAGGTGGACTTACCGCGTGACTTGGTCTCCCTTTTAGACTTGCAGAATGTAATTTCATCATGTCTTTTGGGGAATAGTTCTTCTCTCTGTGTGTCTCTGCGTCTGTCTCTCTGGTTTCAGAGGCTGCCTGCCTGTCCTTTTTGCTCCCTTTGCAAATGTGGCAGTCTCCTCCTGTCCCGGGAATCTGATCCCATCACAGCTGCCACAGGGACCTAGCTGGCAGCCGGTGTCCGTTCTGCTCCCCGCTCTGCATTCCAGGAGAAGAAACTCTTAGACTCGGTCCTTGCTCAGGCACTGTATTTTCCAAAAGGGACTTTGCCCCAATTATACATCGATCTCTGAAAGGCAAAGGGGGAGGCTTCCCCATTAACCCGCACCTCCAGGAAGATCCCTGTCTCCCTCTGATTCTCCCCATTCCTAAACGCCCCCTGCCCCCACACTTAAACTCCGGCGCCATTCAGCCTGAAATAGCATCATCGCACCCTCTGCCTTGGTTAGGCATTGTTCCCTTCCTGGGTTCCCTGAGACGGTAAACACAGGCACACCCAGCAGAAGCCTTAGGTTATCTAGATCCCAAGAACCCAGGTGTCGGGTGTCATCCAACCAAGTGAGAGGTGGGATGTGGGGGGTGTGTATTCACGGGGTGGGGAAAGGTACACAGAGGACTCCAGGGGCCCTTTCCACACCCCACACAGGACTAGCGTGCAGCCTGTCAGAGTGTTAGGTCTTCCTCAGACACCCTCTTGCCTTTCTTCACCTTCACTGACTCCACTAACTGGTTGTTGGGTGGACTTCCTGAGCATCCCAAAGGACACCAAGAGAAGGGAGGCACTGGCACGAGGCATTCTTCCAGGAATCCCAGTCTGCCCAAAGGGAACAGAGAGGCAGGCATTTCCTTCAGGAAATGACCACACTTTTGCATTAGAGAAAATGTCTTTACCAGTAATTCTCTGGGGTTAAAATTCTATACCCCCCCAGTGCCGGTGGTGTCATGAGGGCAGAAGTGGCAGGCTCAGTACGCATTTTACATGTGATCTTCGGTAAGTGTTTCTCCTGGACTTGGCTTCCCTATCTGTAAAGAAAGAGGGCTGGACTGGATAGTCTTGGGGTCTTGATGGTCTTGGGGTGACTGGCATCCTCTGAAACTTCCAAAGGAAGATAACTGGAATTCATGGACTGGCCTTTGAACGGAGCCTTAAGGTGTCTACAAGCCCCTTAAAATTGAATGCTGTGTGTGTGTGTGTGTGTGTGTGTGTGTGTGTGTGTGTGTGTGTGTAAGAGAGAGAAAGAGACAGGGAGAGAGAGGGGAAGGGAGGGAGGGGGGAGAAAGAGAGAGAGAGAGAGAGAGAGAGAATAAGTGTTCACACTTTCAGCCTTAAGACATTCTCAAGTGGATGCAGAGGGTATAAAGTGGGGCTGGAAACCGGGAACAATTGAGTGTTTGCACGCAGATGAAATGGGAGTGGCTGGGAAGAGAGAGGGTTAACTCGCAGCTATCAGCTGCCACATCGACAAAGCCTGGTGCAGAGATGAGGAGGAGGGGTGGAAGGGGGTTGCCTGGAGAAGGAATCAACTTTTGAAACTTTCTCCAAGTCCCACCCACCAGAAGCCTCTTCTCCGTGACTCACACTCCGAGGAATGTGAGTTGCCACGGTAACCTTTTTTTCAGGGTCTCTGCCTGCTGGCAGGGAGGGGACGCTGGGAACCTTCAGAGAACATCAGGCTCAGTCTGAGTGTCCCCACCCCACCCCCAAAGACAAGGAGGGCAGTACAGCAAACTCTAGGTCCTGCCCTTGCTGTCTCCCAGGACCCTGGGAACCCTGGACTGAGACACTCACTCCCTGCTTCTCAAGGTGTCTGAAGACCTGGGTTTCAGTCCTAGCTGTGCCCTGAAGGTATCTTTTGACTTTGATCGAATCTCTTTTCTCCGTCCCAGTTCCCTCCTCTGTTAACAAGCAGAAATAGCACCTACCTCTTGGGGATAGCGTGTGGAGGAACTGGGACCAGGCACAGGGAAGCACTTGGCAACGTCTGGCTCTCTCACCTAAGACGAAGGGTTCCAGGACTGATGATTTCTCTCATCCAAAACACTGGGGAAGTCATTCTCAGGTTTTTTTTTCTGGCAGCCCCATCATCTTGGAGTTTGTATAGAATTTCCCTTGAGTAAAAGTGCTGGCATTTTGATTTGGGGACCTTCTTGTGTGTTGCCCAAGAATGTTATGCTCTCCGTGTAGGAAGAACACTGGACAAGGGTTCTAGCAAAAGTGGGTTTTTTGTTTTCTTGTTTTGTTTTGGTTTTGGTTTTGAGACAGGGTCTCACTCTGTCACCCAGGCTGGAGCGCAGTGGGGCAGTCATAGTTCACGGCAGCCTTGAGCTCCTGAGCTCAAATGATCCTCCTGCCTCAGCCTCCCTGCCAGCTGGGAATATAGGGGTGCACCATCATGCCTGGCCCAAAAGTGGGTTCTAACAGTGTATGACATTGGGAAAGACACCTCCCCTCTCTGGACCTCAGTTTCCCAATCTGTTGAATGGGGGATCTAAGCTAGATGGTCTCCAGGCATCCTTCTAGCTCTGAAGTGCTATAAACCTAAATTCCAGATATGGCTTTTATTCCAAGGAATAGCTGGTCTGCATTTTTCACACCCCTTTTCTCCCCCTAGTTGAAAAGAACACAAGAGTGCAGGGGCTGGAGGACCCTGGGTTGCCTGAAGGTCATGCTAAAATCTTTATCCACTGTAGACTTGTCCGCCAACAGCATGGCTGGGGCTTGTTGTTCCCAAGAGCATTTTCCTCACTGAAAACAAGCTATAAATAAGAAAGGATGTGGGGGAAAGGAAAAGGAGGAGGATGTGAAGTAAACAGTGGGATATTTGGCTTTTGAGGCTCCTTAGGTGGGTAAATGAGTATGCAGAGTTACACGGGGACAGAGACAAACCCACAGGAAAGCGGAGAAGAAACATTGATTTCATCAACAGTCACACACAGGCACAGCTCAAAATAAGTGCCTCACAACAGGCGCAGACACAGGAAGCCGTCACTCACACACCTCTCCCCGGATAAGGCTTTGACTTAGACACAGACAGGTTCCAGGAATACAGTTTGGATAAATATGAGAAGTCAGACCCTCACCTGTTACAGGTGGAAACTGATAGATGCTGAGTCAGGATGTATGGAACTCAAACAGACATTCCATCGGGTGTGCAAACACACGATCACCTGCAACCACACATGATGTGCACAGTCAAACATGACCAGAAGATTTGTAACCCACAGATACCACCCGGCCGCCCCTGTGTCTTAGAGAGAGAGAAATTGAGGCTCAGGAAGAGAAATCAGTGCCCTGGAGGGCACATGGTGAGCCGGTGTCTGAAGCAGACTTCCGAATATTTGGAGCTGTTCCAACGTTCCCCTTGCCTTTCTTCCTTCACCTGGTAGGTCTGGAATCCTTCTCAAGCACCTTCCTCCACAGGCAACAAGCTTGTGGATAAGAAGTAAGCTGCGTGTTCTCCCTCCCCCTTGATGGCTGGCCATGCCGATCTCAGCCCACGTGGCCTTGTCATTAGACCCCAGGGACCAGTGCAAGTGGCCAGTGGTCAGCTTTATGTGCCTCCTGCTCCTCCCTCCTGACCTGGACTTAACAGGAGGGAAGGAAAGCTTGGCCTTGCGCTTTCAGCCAGCCCTGAGGATGAAGGAGGAAGCTGTCTTTTTTCTACAACACAGAATCGATGCTTCCCTCCCTCCCAACCCCAATCCTGAACCCAGGGATGCCAGCCTGTGCAGAACCAGGGCCAGCGAGTAGTGATCTGGCAGAATTATTTAGAAAAACGGCCTCCCCCTCAACCAGGAGGAAAAATCAACTCTGCTGTCACCCATCCAGCCAGAGAGCTTGATGTCTGTAGGGAAAATATGAACAGATGCCAATCCTCTTCAGAGCAGGGTTCTTTCAGAAACTTGGTATTAACCCTTCTCAACCGGGGATTCCTATGGGTTCCCTTGTATTGGCATGGCATTAGGATTTCTGATGGATCCGATTTTTTTAAAAAAGCAAGGTGAACATCTGGATGTTTCTGAACATCTGGACATTTGGCTCAGACACTAGCTTGCTGTATGACATTGAGTTATCTCTCTGTATGCCTCGACTTCTCTATCTCTCAAATAAGAGACATGACCAGGAGGCTTCACGTGGCTCAACTAGTCCATTGGTAGTGGCTGCCAGTACTATGTTCAGGATTCTGATACCTCTCTAGGCTTTGGGGGGAAAGGACATTTGATTGATTAGTAATGTCTGCCACATGCAAAGGAGGGGCAGCTGGAGGCAGATATGCCACGTATTTGTAGTTGCTATCTTTGGGATCTTTTAGGCCTTTCCAGATGTGATAGTCTGGACACTTTGATGTTATTTCTCATCCCTTCTTTTGTGGTCACCCCAGTGCAGCAGTGATCCCCTAGAGGGAGCCAAAGAGGAAGCCTGAAGCTCCACCCAACCTCTGCTAGCCACAGTGAAACGTGGCATCTCAGATGCCTTCATGGAATGCTGGTCAGGCTGACTCCAGCCTTAGGCTCTGGAGCCACCTCTGAGTTGATCCAGAACCTCTTCAATCCTAGGTTTTAGCATCCACAGCACCTTTAGTGCTTTCCCTTAGCTTCTTTCCCCCACGCAAGAAATATTAGAAGTAAAAACAGAGTAAAGGGGCAAGTAATACTTTAAAAAGCCTCTGCGGAGTTGATTCAGAAAGTCAGAACTGGCCAGCCACGGTGACTCACACTAGTAATCCCAGCACTTTAGAAGGCCAAGGTGGGAGGATTGCTTGAGGCCAGCAGTTCGAGACCAACCCGGGCAACATAGCAAGACCCCATCTCTACAAAAAAATAAAAATATTAGCTGGGTGTTGTGGTGTGCGCTTATACTCCCAGCTACTCAGGAGGTTGAGGTGGGAGGATTGCTTGAGCCCAGGAGTTTGAGGCTGCAGTGAGCTAATCCAGCCCGAGTGACAGAGTAAGACTGTTTCTACAGAGCTGAAAGGAACCTTAGGGACCACCCTGTCCACGGGTTTTACACTGTGGTCCTAAGAGAATCTTCTTCCAAGGCATCTTGGGGGAGGTCCACATGTGTAGGACCCCCAGCCCCCATCCCCACCCATTTTCACCTGCTTTTTAAAAATTTTTTTGCGGGGGTCAGAATCTCAATCTGTTGCCCAAGCTGGAGTGCAGTGGCATGCACACGGCCGCCACAGCCTTGACCTTCCAAGTAGCAGGAACTACAGGTGTGCACCATCTTGCCCGGCTAATGTTTTTGATTTATTGTACAGACGAGGTCTTGCTAAGTTGCCCGGGCTCGTCTTGAACCCCTGGACTCGGGCAATCCTCTGGCCTCTGCCTCCCAAAGTGCTGGGATTGCAGGCATGAGCCAACGCACTCGGCTGCTTTTGCTTTTTAATTCCAAACTCATTTATTGAATAGATAATAGCCACTCATATTTCAACATGTGCTAAAAGGGTTCATCTGTTTGAAATATTGGACTTCTACAGACAACTTCTTTGGAAGGCAGGTTCTCTGGCTTGCATGATTTTGGCCACTGATCTTACACCATCGAGCTGGGGTAGGTGCCATCTGGAAAGCAGAGACTTCTCTGGGTTTGTGGGAGCCACGTGGACTCACGCTCAGGGTTCCTGACTCCCACGTCACCAGGCCGCCTCCGAGCCGCTGTGTCTACTCCCAGGTGTAAGCCCCAGTGCCAATGTGGCCACACACGGTCGCCTCTCTGGCCTGCTGGCCTCTCCGTAGCAGAGCCCACCCTCCTGTTCCTGGCCTGGCTCATGGCTTCCTTTATTCGCCTCTAGACTTGTTTTCCTCTCTGTGGGCTTGTTTACCAGCAGCGGGTGTTTTTGGAGCCCTTGTTTCCAAGTCCAGTCGTGGGAGTGAGATGCTTGGCTTGTGTCACCTGCACAACAAAGGGGCCAGCCCGGGGCCTGGGCTTTGTCACTGCATCCTCTGGAGGCTGCGCTGGCTCCTTGGGCCAACAGGGGCAAGAGCTCCTTTGTTTCACCCCAGCATCCCTTTCTCCCTGGGCTTGTAGACAAGGCACTGAGATTCTCAGGCCGCATTCTTGCAGGGGTGGGTGGAGACTCTGGGCTCCCTGAATTTCCAAACGCTCTTCCCAACGTCAGCATTTCTCTCCTCTCCACTGGTGTCCTCTTGTGTCAATCACCCACGCGACTCTCAAGATATGTTGTTATTTCCGTTTTACAGATGAGGAACAAGTTGAGTTCCAGAGAGGTAAAGTTGATTTCTGAAGGTCACGTAATTGCTAAGTGGCAGAGCCAGGATTTGAGCCCACGAGCTTACCTTTATACCATTCTGCCTCTATAAATGTTGATAGCCAGCTGCTGGGCGTTTGGCTCACACCTGTAATCCCAGCACTTTGGGAGGCGGAGGTGAGAAGATTGCCTGAGCCTAGGGTTCGAGAACAGCCTGGGCAACTTGGTGAGGCTTTGTCCCTACAATAAATCAAAAAATTAGCCAGGCATAGTGGCACATGCCTATAATTCCGACTACTTGGAAGGCTGAGACGGAAAGATCTCTTGAGCCCAGGTCGAGGCTGCAGTGAGCCAGTGCCTGGGAGACAGAGTGAGACTCTGACTCAGAAAAAAAAAAAGAGGTTGATAATCACTGTCTGCTATGGTGGTCACCAGCCACATGTGGCTATTTAGATTTAAATGAGTGAAAATGAAATCAATGAACATTCATTTCTTCATGTGCACTGGCAATAATCAATCACCTGTGACCGGTAGCTATCATATTGGACAATACAGAGAGAGATGACATTCATCATCACAGAACATTCTGTTGGGTTGCATTCCTTTATAAATCCTTTCCACTCAAATTGGATTTAATGATTGTAGCTCAGATTCTCTGTTTCACATTCTGAGTCTATGATTCTGAGACCCATAGTCTGGGAGTCTGGGATTTCCCCCAGTTCTAACATGCAGTGACTTTTCCACATCCAGGGAGAGCCCGAAGGAGGCCCTTTATGTTTCGAGGGAGACAAACTGGGGGGGCCGGCTGTACTTTTCCATCCCCAGAGTCCTTCCAAAGAGAGAGAAGTGACCTCAGCTTCGGGTCCTGCTGGCAGCCAGGGACGGGCTTTCAGCAGTCTCCAGAGCAAATAAAGGCAAAGGAAGGGACTCTATGTACGGAACAGGAGGCAGCGGCGGCAGGGTGGGGGTGAGGGGCGTCTGCCTCTGATGGCCGCCAAGCCAAGGGAAACACACCTTCTGTTCTTCCCCTGGCCCAGGACGTTTTCCCTCCCAGCACCTCGATTCCATTCGGGGCCCAGTTGGGCCCCATTCAGGTGACCACCTGGGAGGGGGTGGTGCCAAGGAAATAACATGCTGAGGCAGGGGCATGCCTCACTCTGGCCCTGCCACCCACCCACTGCTATTGGCTATAGGATTTTTTTCCTCTATCTAGACCTCAGTCCTCTCGTCTGTACTCTGGGCAGAAAGATGTGCCTTGAGTTCCCATTGGGATGCTGGATTATGAAAACACTCTGGAAAGGATAAATATGTGCATCATCATAGGTTAAAGAGATACAAAGGAGGGGATTTTGCTTTAAAGCTGGTCATTGAGATGAAGGGTGATTCTGTTTTCACAGGGTGTGCGGCACCTAGGTTTGGTTGGCAAAGGATCACCGCTGTGAATGCTGGGATTCAACCTTGTGTTCTGACCTTGCTGGGATGACTGTTGTACCCTATCAGGTTTGCAGGGTGGACCCGGGCCTCTTTGACCAGTGGTGTCTTCGAGACCCTCAGAGAGGTATCTTGAGGGTGTCCAAGGAGCATGAATTGTGTATCAAGAATCATCCAGATGCCCCCCTTCCCTCCCATCCCATCATCTGGGGAAGTGGTCCTGGGACTGGTGATGCAGCACTGGGCACTGGACAGGACCCAGAATTTGGAAAGTAACTTTTCCAAGTGTATTTGTTTCTACAGTTTTCTTCCAGAATCTCAGACGAGGATTCCAAGGTTCCGTGTTATGTCCTTAACAGGCTCTCTGTCTGCATTTCTCTCAGCCTCCACCCCAGTCTCTGAGCACAGTCCCTGCTAGCCTCACCCAACTCCATGAGAAGGGAAGCTTGTCAATCTGTCTTGGGCCTGACTGTCGTGGGACCCTGGGCAAGCAAGTGCTTCTCTCCCTCAACCTCAAAGTCCTCATCAGGAAAGTGGGACTGAGCCCCTTTCCATGCCTTCTGCCCACCTCCCGGTGTTGTCAGAAACTGAACTGTTATTTTTCTCTCCTGGCTGCAACAGCGGGAAGGGGGTGGCAGAGGGGGTGAGTGTCCAGCTGGGAGAAGAGTGCAGGGGGATGGTAAGGCAGGACTGACGGAAGAGCCGACCAGCAGAACCTTTCCCCAGTCACAGGGGGCCATGGTTCCTCTGCTAAGACAACAGAAATGTCTATTCTCCTGGCTTTCAAACCTGAGGCTTATTTAAAATTAAAAAAACAAACAAAACCCCCAAGGCTTCTTACTTCTCCAGTCCTAGCTGGGCTGTTTCTCTATGACATGACTTCTGTGTCCTTATAGCCTAGGCAGGGTGACTTTTTTTGTCCTAGCTTCTAGTCTTACTTTGATTCTGCAAATTCAAACAACCTCAGACAAGTCCTGTATTGATGTTTTTCTCCTGCTCCTTTTGTCCTAAGTCACCTTCTGGAGTTGTTTCTCTTGTGTCTTCCACATAGGGAAGCAAGAGGGAGATTTTTCCACTTAAGCCCCGGGGGAACAAGTGAACAATTGTGTAAGGGGAAGGAACAACCCAGAAACTGCCTGGAAAGGAAAGACTCGACTCCACTGGGAGTTGGCATCTTTGTGAAACAGTGCCAGGCTCCCAGATCAATTCCTTTAAGTTCCGGTTCATTTCATTTCATGCACATGCCATGAAATGGGGGGTGAGGTTTTTGTATTTTTTTTTTTTAGTTGGAGTCTCACACCATCACCCAGGCTGGAGTGCAGTGGCAAGCTCACGGCCACCCCAGCTTTGACCTGCTGGGCTCTGACGATCCTTCTGCCTCAGCCTTCCAAGTAGCCAGAACTACAGGCTCATGCTACCACGCCCAGCTAATTTGTTTTTGATTTACTGTAGAGATGAGTTCTTGCCAAGTTGCCCAGGCTGGTCTCAAACCTACGGGCTCAGGCAATCCACTCACCTCGGCCTCCCAAAGTGCTGGGATTATAGGTTGAGCAACCAAGCCTAGCCTTGTGTCTTTTTTTAGCCCAGGAAAGGACCATTATGACATCAGCTCTTCCTCTGCTTGTTCCTGCTATCCAAATATTATAATCCAAGTGAAGATAGCTGATTCCCAAGAAGATGTGTGCCTGGGATATTTTAAGAGCATTTTAGAGTCTGGGCACAGTGACTCATGCCTGTAATCCCAGCACTTAGGGAGGCTCAGGCAGAAGGTTTGCTTGGTGCCAAGGGTTTAAGACCAGCCTGGCCAACATAGTGAGAACCAATCTGTACAAATAAAAAAATAAATTAAAAAAATAAATAAATTAAAAACTTAGCTGGGCATGGTGACAAGCATTTCTGTTCCCAGTTACTGAGGAGGCTGAGGTGAGTGAGAGGATCGCTTAAGCCCAGGAGATCGAAGCTGCGGTGAGCTGTGATCACACCACTGCACTCCAACCTGAGTGACAGAGGGAAAGCTTGTCTCAGAAAAAAAATAATAAATGCGGGGTGTGGTGGCTCATGACTGCACTTCCAGCACTTTGGGAGGCAGAGGCAAGAGGATTGCCTGAGTCCAGGGTTTTGAGACCAGCTGGGCAATGGGGACAACTTGGCGAGACCTCGTCTCTACAATTAAAAAAAAAAAAAATTAACCGGGCGTGGTGGTGCGTGCCTGTGGTTCCAGCTTCTTGGAAAACTGAGGTGGAAGGATCACCTGAGCCCAGCAGATTGAGGCTGCAGTGGCCATGAGCATGTCACTGCACTCCAGCCTGAGTGACAGAGTGAGACTCCTACTCAAAAAAAAAAAGAGCATTTGAAGGTCGTAGCCTACCACTTCAAAGTTCACCCTAGTTTCGCCCTTTCAGTTGACTGATGGGACAACCAAGGCCTAGAGAGGCCAGGAACTGAACTGATACACCCAGATACTATTGTGGTAGAGGAAGAACCCCTGACCCTTCATTTCAAGCTGAGTGTTTTTCCCCATGATGCTAGGTTACCTCCCATCACTGTGCTTGGTCAGTTGAGAAGTCTTGGAAGGAACTAGGGATGAGGAGCCTGAAAGGGAATGTTTGGAGAAAAAAAGAGGGAAGACAGGGCCACTGTTGCCCTGGTTTGTTCCATGTGCAGCAGGAGGGACTGACTAGACAGACCAGAAGATTTGCAGGTGGCAGATACAGATTGATAAAAGGAAAAACTTTCTAAAGCCATTGCGAAATGGAAATTCAGTTTGTTGGCACAAGAAAGGAAACATCCCTAGCCATGTTGGTATGGAATCATCGGAGGAGATTCTGCTCCCAGAATCCTCACAGTTGTGAGAGTATTGGCATTTAGAGAGCGAAGTCCTAGCAGTGACCAGGGCAGGGGAATTTTCTAGATCTCAGCTCCCCTCTGCAATCTATGGAAGCGTTTAGATTGTTTCTCTAGAGGACTTAGAGGCGTAGTGCCCCTTCTGGGTGGAATGGAGGAAAATGTGCCCCCCCCAACTTTCCATGGGCTATGCTATTGTTCTTTGTTTGAAAATGTGGATCTCATTGTCTCAATCTGGCAAGAGGTTGCTGCTGATTAACTTCTCTCATTCCTTTCCTACTCCCTCTGCAGTGAGGAGGAGGAGGAAGAGGAGGGGGTGGCGAGGAAGGAGGAGAGTTTTGGGTGTAGGGGAAAAAATAATAATCTTAGAACATCAGGGATTGACGGGCCCTTGAAGACGTTCTAGTTTGGCATTGCCCAGTCTTGACTAACCAGCCCTCAACCTCAGTCAAATCACTTAAAAATTTTTTAAATAAGTGTGTTGAGAAAGGAGACTTTATGTCATTACCATAAATGGAAAACTCTGTGTACCTTTGTCATAAATGGAAGGAAACTAAAAATAAACACACACACACATGCACACACACATACACAACAGCTTTATTCAATTCCAGCTGGATAGAGTTTCCTGTGGAAGCTTTGAGCAGGAGGGCTACTCTCATGGTTAAAGGGGGAGATAGATGAGTGTTAAAGACATCTTAGCACCAAACTGAGACTTTCTCCTCACATCATTGGGGTTAAAAGAATATTCAGGCTGGGGCTGCCGTGGCTCAGCCTGTAATCCCAACACTTTGGGAGGCCAAGGTGAGAGGATTGCCTGAGCCCGGGGGTTCGAGACCAGCCTGGGCAACTTGGTGAGACCTTGTCTCTACAATAAATCACAAAAACTAACCAGGTATGGTGGCATGCGTCTATAGTTCCATCTACTTGGAAGGCTGAGGTGGATCGCCTGAGCCCAGCAGGTTGAGGCTGCGGCATCCATGAGTATGCCACTGCACTCGAGCCTGGGCGAGAAAGAGTGAGACTCTAGCCGGGCGTGGTGGCTCAAGCCTGTAAGCCCAGCACTTTGGGAGGCCGAGGTGAGAGGATTCCCTGAGCCCAGGGGTTCGAGACCAGCCTGGGCAACTTGGTGAGACCTAGTTTCTACAATATATCAAAAAAATTAGCTGGGCATGGTAGCGCACGCTTGTAGTTCTGGCTACTTGGAAGGCTGAGGTGGAAGCACTGCTGGAGCCCAGCAGGTCGACACTGGGGTGGCCGTGAATGAGCCATTGCACTCCAACCTGGAAGAAGGAGTGAGATTCCGACAAAAAAAAAAAAAAGAATATTCAATGAAACCAGCCTCCTCTCATGTCTTTCGCTATGATTTAACGTTACCATCTAAGTTGTCTTGCGTATCTCAGGAATTCAGAAGGTGCTCCCCATGAGGAAGCGTCCCCTTCCCTGAGATCTCATCTCTTTTCCCCACAGGGTTCCCAGCACCATGAGGGCCTGGATCTTCTTCCTCCTTTGCCTGGCCGGGAGGGCCCTGGCAGCCCCTGTAAGTATCTAACCATCATATCTTCTTGCTCAGACTCATACCACCAGCTCCAGGAGTTTGAATCCTCAGCCCTGGAGGCTCAGGGAGGACAGGGACTTCCCAACTCAAGTCCATTGTCTTATCTTTTTTTTTTTTAAGTTGTTTTTCTTAAACTAACTAAGCTCAGGAGGAAAACTGGGACATGGACTTTTGGGTGGAGGTTCCAGAGAAAAGGGAGGGTTCCATGTCAGACCCTGGCAACCTTGATCAGCTAGTAGATTTGGGCAAGAGATTTGGCAAGGTTGGCATTGATTTTAGAAGCAACCCTAGCCAGGAACTTCAAAGTTATGTTATCTTGCCTATCTTGCCTCTTCCTACTCCAAGCTAAAATGACAAGAAAGAGTTGCCTAATAGTAATAGTAATAATAATAATAATAAAATAATATTAATAATAATATCATCACACTGGGGAAAGATAATGGCATCTGTTAAAATTCATCTGTTAAAATTCACCCTTTGGGTATCAGTTTCTCATCTGTAAAATAGGGGAGTCAATGATTTTCAGGGTCAGTCTGGGTCAATGATTTTCAGACTTTATAGGAAATCAAAGCAGCAGGAATTCTTTTCCCAGCTAAATCTCAGACAGACACCTTAGATCTAAAATATATAAAAGGGGAGTTGGGCCAGTTGCAATGACTCATACTTGCAATCCCAGCATTTTAGAAGGCCAAGGTGGGAGGATTGCTTGAAGCCAGGAGTTTGAGACTAGCCTGGGCAACATAGCGAGACTCCATCTCTATATTTAAAAAAAAAAAAAAGGCAGGGAGAGTCTTCAGTGCTCCATGGGGCTCACACATCCAGTTTCTCCTCTGTCCTGCCCCCCACCAATGCTGTCCCTGAGGCCCAGCCTTGGGGATCTCCAGTGAGCTATCTTCCAAGCTCCCCCAGCCTGTGTTCCAGGACAGAGGCACTTTAGGGGAAGCTGACCTTGGCCCTGACCCCTCTGAACCCTGTTTCCTCTTCCCAGCAGCAGCAGGAAGCCCTGCCCGATGAGACGGAGGTGGTGGAGGAAACCGTGGCTGAGGTGGCCGAGGTATGTGGGCGGTGACCCCAGCCCTAGCCCCGTCTACCCACATCTGTTCCCTGGGGAATCCAGACAGGTGCTGCGTGACTTGATGCTAGAAGGGAGCTTTGGTCCCCATGTCCACACACAGCAAAGATGCAAGTCCCATGTGTCCCCCAAGCCCTGACACACCCCCGAATGCCTCCCAAACTTACAGTGGAACCTTATGTTTAGGGGCCAGGATTTTGACATTTTTTGGTTTTTTAAGCTATGGGACAATTTTTCTTCCATGACCACCCATAGTCTCCCCATGCACAGACAGATGAAAGGTGTGGCTGCTGAAGGGGAATCTTGGCACCTTCTCTTGCCCTAACACTCCTGAAGGCCTCTGAGGTTTCTCAGGAGGATTCTGGAGCACCACGAAGTACTGTGGGTCTACGGACTAAATCTGGGTTCTCT
>CAUYQG010257887.1:0-14752 GCA_963574415.1 Tarsius wallacei
TGGGAATAGTTTCCTCCATTTCTTCTTTTTTTTTGGAATCACCCATGAAGAACTGTTATTCATTCTTATTTAAATATTTGTTAGAAGTTATCAATGTGGCCGGGTACAGTGACTCATGCCTGTAATCCCAGCACTTTAGGAGATTGAGGTGAAAGGATTGCCTGAGCCCAAGTATTTGAGACTAACCTGGGCAACTTGGCGAGATCTCGTCTTTACAATAAATTTTTAAAATAGCCAGGTGTGGTGGTGCATACCTGTAGTTCCAGCTACTTGGAAGGCTGAGGTGGAAGGATTACCTGAGTTAAGCAGGTCAAGACTGTGGTGGTGGTAAGTGTCACTGCATTCCAGCCTAGGAGGCAGAGGGAGACGCCAATCAAAAAAAAAAAAAGAAGTTACCAATGAAGCCTTCTGGGTCTGGGCTTTTCTGTGCGGAAAGTTTTAAAATTATTAATTCCTCTCTTTACTTGCTATTTTTTTTAAGTCAGTTTCAGAAGTTTGTATTTTTCCAGGAATTTGTCCATTTTATCTAAGTTATCTTTATCTGGCATAAAGTTGTTCTAGTATTCCTTTGTAACCTTTTTGTCTGTACAGTTGATTATGATCTCTTCTCTTTCATTCCTGATTCTCATATATTCAGTTCTTTTTTTTAATTGGTCAGGTTAGCTAAAGGTTTATAAATCTTATTGATTTTTTCAGAGAGCCAATTTCAGTTTTCTTGACTTCCGCTTTTGTTTTTGTAGAGATGGGGTCTGGCTATATTTCCCAGGCTGGTCTCAAATTCCTATCCTCAAATGATCCTACCACCTCAGTCTCCCAAAGTGCTGGGATTATAGGTGTCAGTCCATGCCTGTCCAACTTTCTCTATTGTTTTTACATGTGTGTGCTGATCTGTGCATACACACACATCCATGATTGTGTGCATGTATATTCTCTCTCTATAATCTGTATCTATATTAAACTGAACATGAATTCATACTGATGTCTCCAACTCTAATCCAGTATCATGTTATTCACTAGCCTTTCCCCCTGTTTATCAGTAACTTCTCATTCCAGCAGTGAGAAACCTGACTCCCACCATTTGCTATCCATTTACTTATTTGTTCAATCCCAGCATATATGTAGAGTGGTCTCAGAATTGTTAGCCCCTATTCCCGTGGGAAACAACTTTACCTATTATGTACAATTCCTCTTGTCTTTAGTCTTACATTCTCCACTGATTTCCATGGTCACTTAGGTCAGTGCTTCTCTACCCACTTCAGAGAGGTTTGATCATATGTTTGTAACAGATTCTTTTTATCACAGTCTGCATTCCTTTCTGGGACTCCTTGACCTACTACTAACTGATTAAAAATTTTGCCTATATTAAGGTTGACTCATCGTTCTATGAATTTTGACAAATGGGATATTCTCATGTACCATACAGCATAGTCTCAGTGCCCTAAATATCACACGTGGTCTATTTATCCAACTCACCTCATTCTCCAAGCCTCTGGTAACCACTAAGGTGTTTTAAGTCTCTATAAATTCCAGAATGTCATATAAGTGGCATCGTATAGTATGTAGCCTTTTAAGACTGGTTTCTTTCATTTAGCAACATGTGTTTTTCTTAGCAACATTTTCCATGTTGTTGCATAAAATTAATAGCTCATCCCTTTTTATCACTGAATTCTATTGTATGGATACACCATGGCTTGTTTATTCATTCACCTACCGAATGCTCTCTTGGTTACTTCTGGTTTTTGAAGATTATGAATGAAGCTGCTCTAAACATCCATATGCAGGTTTTTATGCAGACATAAGTTTTCAAACCAGTTGGATGTAAGGGCCAAGGAAAAGCTTCCCTTTTAACCTCTGAAGGTTCACTGAAAAATCAACTGACAAAAGGCATATTAATTGGAGAAAGGGTATACAAATTTACTAATGTACCTATGGAGGAGAATTACAGAGTGATTACCTCCTATCCCACTGGAGACCAGATACTTACTTAGCCTTATTTCAGAGGGGAGGGAGGAAATGGGGAATATAAGTAATTCTTTTGAGGAGCCATAGATGATTACCAGGAAGAATGAATGGATCAGGGAACAAAGATGAACTTGTAAATGATTCTCTTAGGTAACTGAATGATCCTGAGAGACAGATAATATCTTGTGATGATGTAAGAATGCAAATATATAAAAAGAAAATTTAAAATATATTGTCTTGTCAGAGTCAGGAGTAATTACATTCTTGGTCTTCTTTTCTGCTATAGAGAATGTGATAATAGGGAGGAGAAAGAAAAATAATTTTTCTTCTTGGTGGATCCATTGAGTCTTTAGCGTCAATTGATCTCTAAGAGCCTTTAATTCAAAATGCTCAGCTGAGCACAGTGGCTCATGCCTGTAATTCCAGTACTTTGGGAGGCCAAGGCAGGAGGGTCATATGAGGACAGGAGTTCAAGACCAGTCTGGGCAATGTAGCAAGATCCCAACTCCATTAAAAAAAAAATCACTCATACAAGGGAACCACATTTTGGGGTGAAGTTCCCTGTGCTCCTTCATGGGTAAATGCCTAGGGCTGTGATTTCTGAATTGTATGATAAGACTACATTTAATTTTATTTGAAACTGCCATCCTGTCCTCCAGAGTGGCTCTACCATTTTGCATAGCCATTAGCAATAAATCAGAGTTCTTGCACATTATGATAGAAGATATCAAGTAAAATGGCCCAGAATCTAAGCTTATGGCCCTCTGCTAATCTTACTCTTTACTGCCCTAATGGATTTAAGACTGTGGGAAACTGTAGGAAAGTAAGGGTGTGCCTGGAAGGGAGATATGGACCCTTTGATTAATGTTATCAGTTTCCTGGCCAATGGCTAGCCTTATAAACATCAGCATTAAAATTAAAGTCAAGGACATCTCATTCTGCTAACATTAAAGTGCTATTGCCACAGAAAGGCAGGAGTCTTTCTTCACTAAATTTGCAATCTCAACAATTCATTTGAGATTTTACCTCAGGCCATGTATATTTTGCACTTCTTCCCAAAAATCTAAGTGGTACCATAAGGGCCAAGGCCCTTGACCCCAATGCACAAAAGGCAGATTAATTGAAAAAAGGCACTAAATTTTTAAAATTTTTAAATTTTTGTAGAGATAGGGTTTCACTGTGTTACACAGGTTGGTCTCAAAATCCTGGCTTCAAGCAATGCTCCCATCTTGTAATTATTTAACCTGTGTACATGGGGAGAATCACAGAGTGATTACTCACCTCCCAACAGGGTTCAGACGCTAATATACCATCCTGACAAAACAAGTTCTAGGAGGAGAGAAAAGAGTAATTCTGTTGAGGGGCAATAGACTATTGCTAGGGAGAATGAATGGACACAGATTAATTGGTTTTCTTTCTGTTGCTGTTGGTAGCTTCTTGTTGCTGTTATTTTTGAGACACGATCTTGCTCTGTTCCCCAGGCTAGAGTGCAGTGGTGCCATCATAGCTCACTGTAATTTCTGATTCCTGGCCTCAAGCAATCTTCCTGTCTCAGCCTCTTGAGTAGTTGGGATGACAAACTCATGCCATCATACTTAGCTCATTTTTACATTTTTTTGTAGCGACAGGGTCTCACTATGTTGCCCAGGCTGGTCTCAAACTCCTAGCCTCAAGTAATCCTCCTGCCTTGGCCTCTCCAAGTGCTGGGAATAGAGGCCTAAGTAACCATTCCCGATCCTGGTCACAGTCTTCCTTCTGAATTCCCGCTGAACTCCTTGTCTAACCACTCCCCACAAGAACATCTTGCCATTAGTCTTGGCTTTTGTATTTATTATGCAACTCCTGAACTTTTAACAATTCCTTTTTCATTTTGTTTTCCTAATCTTTTTTTCTTTTTAAATGTTAGAACAATTTAACAAAAAAATTGAGAAAATAGTACAGAGTTCCCATATATCCCCCACACCCAGTTTCCCCTATTATTAACATGCTGGTATGGTATGGCTTCCTTTTGGCCATGCTTTATGCACTTATGTACATGTCAGTGCATTTCTGGAAACAGTTTTGTTTGATGTGTCTAAGCTTCCTCCATTGAGCTTTGCCCGGTGCCCTGCAGAGAAAAACCATCACTCAACACAGGCCAAGTGATGTGGAGTCAGGCCAAGCTGAAGTCTCACACTTCCTCCACAAGGACAGTGATTTGGGATGACGTGCTAAGGTGTTCAAGCAGGATGTGTCAATGTCTCATTTCCTGCCTTGTGGAAACTTGAAACTCTCTCCAAGAGTAAGAGCTGACCTAAAAATTAAAAATGGAGATGCTAGAATTTGTTAAATGCTAATCACCAGCAGTACCCAGCTTTGTGGTTATCTCTAACTCCAGGGCAGTTGGTTTGAAAAAGTTATTTCCAAATAGATGTGTTGGTTTCATCTGAGCCCAAGCACAAACTGATGCCAAAGAAGCTCCACTCAGCACTTATGGAATACCTACCAGGCAGCTGTAGGGAGGGTCCCCGAGCATTGTCAGGACTGTCCCCTAAATTTATAAAGCATGGTATTGTGGACACAGGGAACACAGCAGGCAGGAGCACAAGCTTTGAAGAGTAGGATGTTGAGTTCTCTTTGGGATAGGCTGAATTTGAGAAGGTCATCCAGGTGGAGGTGTCCAGCAAGCTCATGGGAATAAAGATCTGGCATTTCGGGAGAGAAGTCACAAATTGGTATTTGTACGCTGGGCAGAAGGAGAGTCAGGAGGAATCCTACTGATGTTGTAGAGATGCAAATGGGACTGTATAGGTATCTGACCTTCAACTCATCAGATATCTTCTCTCGGATAACTCAAGACATTTTCACATCTGTTGTCTAGCTAGTATTTACAAAAATTCTTGGAAACACATAATGATGAAGCACTTCAGTAGATCCTTTATGCTTGCCGTTTACTTGTGATATCTAAATATGAAACAAAGATGCTTCTCTCAATGTTTTGAAGGCTTTTGATGCTGCTGTACGAGTGGAATGGTGGGCTTCTGAAAGCCTGATGGATAAGTCACCAGAAAGAACGCGAAGGATATTCTGAGGCAGCTCTTCATCACCAGGGCTCAACACAGCCTGGTAAATGTTCATCAAATATCCCCATGAGCTGGGCGTGGTGGTTCACGCCTATCATCCCAGCACTTTGGGAGGCTGAGGTGAGAGGATTGCCTGAACCCACGGGTTCGAGACCAGCCTGGGTAACTTGGTGAGACCTTATCTCTACAATAAATAAAAAAAGTAGCAGCCGGGCTCAGTGGCTCAGCCTGTAATCCCGCGCCTTTGGGAGGCTGAGGTGAGTGGATTGCCTGAACCCGCGGGTTTGAGACCCGCCTGGGCAACTTGGCGAGACCTCATCTCTACAATAATTTTAAAAATTAGCCGGCCGTGGTAGCGCGTGCCTGTAGTTCCAGCTACTTGAAAGGCTGAGGCGGAAGGATCGCCGGAGCCCAGCAGGTCAAGGCTGCAATGGCTGGGAGCGGCCAGTGCACTCCAGTCTGGGCGACAGAGTGAGACTCCAACTCAAAAAAAAAAAGTAGCTGGGCATAGTGGCGCATGCCTGTAGTTCCAGTTACTTGGAAGGCTGAGGTGGAAGGATCACCTGAGCCCAGTGGGTGGAAGCTATGGTGGCTGTGAGCGTGCCACTGCACTCCTGCCTGGGTGACAGTGAGACTCTGACTCAAAATATATATATATCCCCATGAACAAAGTGAGAAAAGTGGGGACATGAACCCATAAATTTTTATTTACTCAAAGACTCAGGGTCCCTCAATTCTTTGTGAACAAGTGAAGAGCCAGAGTACCCCTTACCCAGGGAGTAGGGTCAGCAAAGCAAGTCAGGCTTAGAAACAGGATGTAGGCTAGGTGAGATGGCTCATGCCTGTAATCCCAGCACTTTGGGAGGCCAAGATGAGAGGACTGCCTGAGCCCAGGGGTTTGAGACCAGCTTGGGCAACGTGGTGAGACCTTGTCTCTAAAATAAATAAAGAAAAATTAGCTGGGCATGGTGGCGCACGCCTGTAGTTCCAGCTACTTGGAAAGCTGAGGTGGAAGGATCGCCTGAGCCCAGCAGGTCGAGGCTGCAGTGGCTGCTCAGGTGCCACTGCACTCCATCCTGGGAGCCAGAGTGAGACACCAACTCAAAAAAAAAAAAAACAACAGAATGTAGTTGATGTAGATTGATATATTGATATCAATATATCAAATTAACTATTGATATAGTTTGGGTGCTGTCCCCTCCAAATCACATGTTGAAATGTGAACCCCAGTGCTGGAGGCGGAACCTGGTGGGAGGTGCTTGAGTCATGGGGGTGGATCTCTCTTAAGTGGTTTGATGCCCTTCTTGTGGTATTGGGTGAGTTCTTGCCCTATTAGTTCACGTGAGAGTTTGTTGTTTAAAAAAGTCTGGTACTTCCTTCTCTTTCTCTTAATTCTGCTTTCATCATTTGACATGCCTGCTCCCTCTCCTCCCTCCGCCATGATTGTAAGCTTCTTGAGGCCTCATCAGAAGTAGACACCGGCACCATGCAGGACCATGAGTCAGAATAAACCTCTTTTCTTTTTTTGAGTCAGTCTCACTCTGTTGCCCAGGCTGGAGTTCAGTGGCATGCTCACAGCCACTGCAGCCTTGACCTGTTGAACTCAGGAGATCCTTCCGCCTCAGCCTTCCAAGTAGCTAGAACTACAGGCACACACCACCATGTCCGGCTACTTTTTTTTGATTTGTTGTAGAGATGAGGTCTTGCCAAGTTGCACAGGCTGGTCTCGAACCTGTGGGTTCAGGCAATCCTCTCGCCTCAGCCTCCCAAAATGCTGGGATTACAGGCATGAGCCATCGCACCCAGCTACCTCTTTTCTTTATAAATTACACAGCTTCAGGTATTCCTTTATAGCAATGTCAAGTGGACTAATACAGTAGTGCAGACTGTCTTGCAGAGGGAGTTGATGCAATGCAGATAATCACTGGATGGGCATACCCTGCCACAGTCTTGAGGCTGGTGTAGGGCCAGCGTCAACATCCATACTAAGTGGGTCAGTAGCAAGGGTTGGCCTTCCAGAGCTAACCGCATAGAGATACCCAGATAGAGGCCAGGCATGGTGGCTCACGCCTGTAATCCTAGCATTTTGGGAGGACGAGGTGGGAGGATACTTTGAGCTCAGGAGTTTTAGATCAGCCTGAGCAAGAAAATGAGATCTTGTCTCTATAAAAAATAAAAAATTAGGCGGGTGTGATGGCATATGCTTGAGTCCCAGCTGCTTAGGAGTCTGAGGCGAAAGGATAACCTGAACCCAGGAGGTAGAGGCTATGGTAAGACATGATTGTGCCACAGCACTCCAGCCCAGGTGACAGAGTGAAACACCGACTCAAAAAACAAAAACAAAAAAACCCACATCTTAAAAAAAAAAAAAAAAAGATATTCAGACAAGCTGAAGCGATGTCTGCAAGCTCAGTGCAGAGAGGTTGGCCTCAGGGGAGGAATCAGAGGCTGGCTATAGGTCAGCAAGTCCTCACCAGAGCCTCAGTCTCTGGGGAGGGCCTGGGTGGGCTGAGGAAGCCTCAGGCCAGAGCTACAATCATGGGCGCCCACTCCCAGGCAAGGCCTACAATGCCACCTGTGCTGTGCTAGCACCAGCCCTCCAAGTGCGAGCGTCCTTGTCTGGAAACCCCCTCGCTCGGCCAACTCAGAGAGGTAAAAAGGAAACTGGTCAAAGCTGGTGCCCCACTCAGGCCGACCTTTACCCAAGACTCCAAGTCTCGGTTCCAAATGCATACTCTGAAATCTGTTTGTTTCATTCCTTATACATGTGGGAGTTGGGGAAAGGGAAAGGGTAGTGATCTAGTATTTGCTTCCCTTTGGTTTCCCAGAAAGTTTTTTTGTTTAGTGGGAGGTTGATGTCAAGTTGCTCCAGCCCTGACCCTGTCTGCAGGAGAGGTTCCAGCACGGAGTCTGTGCAGACTGACTATCAGCTGGTCTTCCTAGCGAGCTCAGTGAAGTTCACAAAAAGTCTAGGCTGTTCTTCTGGTGCACTTTCAGAAACTCAGTTACACCAGTTTACCAGAGTCATCAGGTAATCTGCTACCCAAGGGCACAAACACTGACTCATAAGGCCTATTTTTTAATTTGTGTGGAGCAAGAGAACTGCTGTGTGGGCCAGATCTTCACGTTGGAGTCTAGTGTCTTTTCAGGAGGGAAAATTCTCTTAAGAATTAGGGTGAGCTAGGTGTGGTGGCTCATGTCTGTAATCCCAGCACTTTGGGAGGCAGAGGCAAGAGGACTGCCTGAGCCCATAGGTTTGAGACCAGCCTGGGCAACATGGTGAGACTTTGTCTCTATAATAAAAAAAAAATTAGCCAGGTATGGTGGTGCACACCTGTAGTTCCAGCTACTTGGAAGGCTGAAGCGGGAGGATCACCTGAGCCCAGCAGGTCAAAGCTGTGGTGGCCATGAGCATGCCACTGCACTCCAGCCTGGGTGAAAGAGTAAGACTCCAACTCAAAAAAAAAAAAAAAAAGAATTAGGGTGATGGCCGAGCATGGTGCTCATGGCTATAATCCCATTGCTTTGGGAGGCCAAGGTAGAAGAATCGTTTGGAGCTGGGAATGTAAGACCATCCTGAGCAACATAGTGAGACCTGGTCTCTACAAAAAATAAAAAAATTAACTGTGCATGGTGGTGCATGACTGTAGTCCCGGCTACTCAGGAGGCTGAGGGAGGAGGATCACTTGGGCCCAGGAGTTCAAGGCTGCAGTGAGCTATGCACTACAGCCTAGGAGACAGGGTGAGACTTTGTTTCAAAATACATACATATGTATGCCTGATTTTTTAAAAAAGAATGAGGATGAGTGGATTGTTTGGCAATTGTGGAGTCCCAGCAGAAGAGCAAGATGGTCTTGAGGGCTGTTTGACTAAAGCTATGACAGCCCTGGAAATTGCCCTTGTCCACTGAGAAGCTTTGTAGAATAAGCAACCGCTACAGCTACATAAAAATAGCTGCCAAGTAGAAACCACTTTCATGCCAGCTGGCCAAACAGTATACCCTTTCTGTGGGGGAGTGCTGGAGAAACAGCTTATGGAAACCTGTCCTTCCTCTAAAGTCTACTCAACTGTTCTAAGACCAGCAGCCTGGGCATCACCCTGTTTGTTAGAAATGCAGAGTTATGGACCCCATCATTCTTTCTGAATTAGAATTTGCATTTTAACAACCCCCTCTCCCCCATGATTTACATGCACATTAAAGTTTAAGAAGCGCTGGGTTAGAGTCTAGTGGTATTGCAAAACCAACTTCAGTTGGATTCATCTCTACACATGCCAAGAAACCTGTCTGTACCTTAGTAAAGTCAAGGCTGGATCTCAGATCTTGACCCTGAAGCATCCCGTCTGAAATGCAGAGGGCGCCTCACTCAGCAGTATTGGCTTTGTACCCAGGATTCTCTTTAGAGTTCACTGCTGCCATTGTCTACCTTTAAGTCTGGGGCTTGACTATTATAGAAGCTAGTGGGTCTCTCCAAATGCTCCCCTGCCTCGTTGGAACCCAGTTTCAGAAGCAGTAATCTTATACAAATTTGGAGATGGCTCATCATGATTTCATTTTAGGTTGGCAGCTTTCTGATTTCCTGGTTGGGGTTGTGGACCTTTATCAGTTAAGCAAATTCTAAATCTCCCCGAAGATTAAATTATTTCTTATTTTTAAATTTTAATTTCTTTCAGAGACAGAGTCTGGACGGCTATGTTGTCCAGGCTGGCCTCCAACACCCAGGCTCTTCCTGCCTTGGCCTCCCAAGCAACTGGGACTACAGGTGTGCGGCATGGCGCCTGCCTGTAAATTACTTCTAGGAAGCATCCTGGGAGATTGTTATTCCAGGCACTCTGTGTCTTGTGACTTTGGGATATTTTATTTTGTGACCTTGGCACTAAATCCTACTATAAAACTTTTGTTTTTGTTTTTTGTTTTGTTTTGTTTTTGAGAAAGCAGGATCTATTGAGGCCAGAAGAGCTCCCACAGCGGGAGGGGACCCGAAGGAGTTGCCTCCCCCCACTTTTTTTTTTTAAAGAATCAGAGTTTTGCTCTGTCACACATTGGTGTGATCATAGCTCACTGTGGCCTCAAACTCCTGGGTTCAAGCAATCCTCCCGACTCAGCCTCCTGAATAGCTACGGCTACAGGCATCCACCACCATGCCAGGCTAATTTTGTTATTTTTGTAAAGACAAGGGTCTCACTATGTTGCCCAGACTGGTCTCGAACTCCTGGCCTCAAGCGATCCTCCCATCTTGGCATCCCAAAGTGCTGAGATTACAGGTGTGAGCCACTGTGCTGGCCCAACTATAAACTTGATTCAAATCTTCCTAAGATAGATATAGTTATAAGGTCCAGGCTGGAGCCTGGCAGTAAGTCACTCCACCCTGGGGACAGAACTTCAACCATTGGCCTGCTAGAACAACGGGTTTTGTTGTTTTTGTTGTTCTTTTGAGTTGGAGTCTCACTCTGTGGCCCAGACTGGAGTACAGTGGCACGCTCCTGGTCACCGTAGCCTCGACTTGCTGGGCTCCCGCGATCCTTCCGCCTCAGCCTTCCAAGTAGCCGGAACTACAGGTAGGCGCCACCACGTCCGGCTAATTTTTGATTTATTGTAGAGACGAGATCTCGCCAAGTTGCCTGGGCGGGTCTCGAACCTGCGGGCTCAGGCAATCCAGTCGCCTCGGTCTCCCAAAGGGCTGGGATTACAGGCTGAGCCACTGAGCCCGGCCAGTATTTCAATACTGGAGTAGTAAAAAGCGACTTTAAAACAAAAGGGCTAGCCGGGCGTGGCTGAGGCGGAAGGATCGCCGGAGCCCAGCAGGTCGAGGCTGCGGTGGCCGGGAGCGGCCACTGCCCTCCAGTCAGGGCAACAGAGTGATACTCCAACTAAAAAAAAAAAAAAAAAAAAAAAAAAAGCTGTGCCACTTCTAGCCAGCTAGTTTGTATTTCCTGCACTTATACTTTTTCACCTATAAGATGAATATGACACCTATATTGCAGAATTGTTGGGGGCCACGGTGATGACACAAATATAAACCCCCAGCCCAGAACCTGGCCATCATAGGGGCTCAGTGAATGTTAGCTGGCTCTGACGCCTGGGAACCCCAGCGCTGGGATTCAACTTTTCCTACCACTTGGGAGACTGTGTGAGATGAACCACAGGAAGCCAGGCCAGATCTTACAGATGTCACCACCATGCAATTGCCTCCTTGACCACATTTCCATGTATAAGAAATAAAAGTTTTGGAAGGATCACTTTCCAAACCAAGGAAAAATTTGTCTACTGTGTATCTTAAGCTGAAGAAACCGAAAAGTTTCTGCCGATTTAGTATTTTTCCTGAACACTAGATTTGCTGACTTGGGATTTAGATTTAATCATCTGTTTGCAAGTGTTTTCCTCACACATTTGTTCATTTTTCCCATTTACACCAGCAGTCACCCAGCACTTCACAATGTTCTTTTCAAAGGTCTTTTTTATTCTTCTTTTTTTTTTTTTAGGCAGTGTTTGGCCATCTGGCACACAGTTTACAGAAGTATTATTGTTTAAGGTGCCAGATTTAAACCATAGAGGAAGAGAAACAGACATAAGTGAGAGTTGCAAGCTCAGACATCAAAAAAAAAAAAAAAAATGATGAAAATAAACCAAGCTGACTCACCAATATTTTGGGAACAAAACTAATATAATTCTATTAATTCAATAACTCTCCTTATCAAAAGCAGGTAGACATTCTGAGAATTTAAGGGAATCAGCAATCTTGCAGGGAGAAAATGAAAGCACTGCAGTTCTGTCAAATATGTTCTTAGATTTCTGGAGCATCAGTTATACTACAAAGTCTTTTTTTTTTTCCACGTCAGATGGGTAATGTGCCAATGTTGTAACAAGGTTTGAGAGTGGCACATCTCATACATGTGAGTGAAAACCCACCATCACACTTATGAACTACAGAAAGATCTATAATTTCTTGTTTTTAAAAAATTATCTGGGATTCCTCTCACGTGAATATGAATACAGATTTTGAAAAGTAAACGGACCAAGCTTGATGGCTCAGCCTGTAATCCCACTACTTTAGGAGGCTGAGGTGAGTGGACTGCCTGAGTCCACGGGTTCAAGACCAGCCCAGGGAACTTGGAGAGACCTCATCTTTGCAATTAAAAAAAAAATTAGCTGGGGGTGGTAGCACGCACCTGTAGTTCCAGCTACTTGGAAGGCTGAGGCAGAAGGCTTGCTGGAGCCCCAAAGGTCGATGCTGGGGTGGCTGTGAGTGTGCCACTGCACTCCAGCCTGAGTGACAGTGAAACTCCAACTCAAAAAAAAAAAAAAAAAAGAAATGAATTCCCCAGATACTGAATCTTCTCAGATTGTCTCAGACAGATGGTCCCTGCATCTCTCTCATGGAAATTCTGCCTTGGAGAAATCTGCAGAGTCATGTACGTAGCGCAGTCTGTGTCATGCTTAGGTTTGTAAGCAGGCAGTACAGAGAAATTTAAGGCCAGATTCAGAAGCTAGATGACCTAGGTTTGAAGTCTGGTCGTCACCATTTATTAGCTATGTGACCTGGGGCAAGTTACTTAACATGTATTTATTTACATAATCACTTAATTAATAGAGATGGGATATTGCTCTGTTGCCCAGACTGGTCTCAAACTCCTGGCCAGGTGCCGTGGCTCAAGCCTGTAATCCCAGCACTTTGGGAGGCCAAGGCAAGAGGATTGCCTGAGTCCAGGGGTTCGAGACCAGCCTGGGCAACTTGGTGAGACCTCATCTCTACAATAAGTCAAAAAATTAGCCGGACATGGTGGCATGCGCCGATAGTTCCAGCTACTTGGAAGGCTGAGGTGGAAGGATCGCCTAAGCCCAGCAGGTCAAGGCTGCAGTGGCCGTGAGCATGCCACTGCACTCCAGCCTGGGAGAGAGTGAGACTCCGACTAAAAAAAATCAAAAACAACAACAAAAAACTCCCGACCTCGAGATCCTCCTGCCTCAGCCTTCCAGAATGCTGAGATTACAGATGTGAGCTACCATGCTTGGCTAACTTCTTTTTAAATTTAAATTTAAATTTTACAGTTCTGAGGTACAAGTGAGGATTTGCTACATAGGTGTGCAGATGAAGTTTAGGCTTCTAGCTGGCCCTCTCCCTGGTAGTGGACCAGGTGCCCTTTGTGTTGCCATGTGCCCCACTCCCTCCTCCCTCCCTTCTTCCCCTAGCAGTGCCCAGTGTCTGCCTAGCCCATTCTTGTACTAGAGTGACTAGATGGTGTTCAGGGATCACTCATGAGTGAGAACATGCAATATTCAGTTCTTTGTTTTGGTGACAGTTCACTCAGTATGATGGTTTCTAACTGCATCCAAGTTGCTGCAAAGGCCATGATTTTGTTCTTTTGTTGTTGTTGTTCTTTTTTGTTCTTTGTTCCATTGTGTATATATTGGCTAACTTCTTTATAATGTCTGTTTCCACATTAAGAAAATGGGGACAATATTAACTCTTATTTTTTTGTTTGTTTGCTTGTTTTTGTGTTGGAGTCTCACTCTGTCACCCAGGCTAGAGTGCAGTGGCAAGCTCACAGTCACCGCAGCCTCGACCTGCTGGGCTCAGGTGATTCTTCCACCTCAGGCTTCTAAGCAACTGGAATCACAGACATGTGCCACCACTCCTGACTAATTTTTTTATCTTGTGGAGATGAGGTCTCGCCATGTTGTTCAGGCTGATCTCAAACTCCTGAGTCAGGCAATCCTCTCACCTACCCCTCCCAAAGTGCTGGGATTATAGGTGTGAGCTTATTCTTAAGAATTGTTCTGAGGATTACATGAGCTAGTATGTTTAAAGGCCCTAGAATTGAGCACCTAACAGATGTTCAATAAATCTTAGCTATCATTATTCGGCTCTAAGGCAAGAATTTCTCTAGCCAAATAGATAAGACTATTTTCCATCTTTCACTGATAAATGGGGACAAATATTCTACATACAGTATGTCAGACTGGAACAATATCTGGATATCATTCTCTATGGAAAAGAGAGAAATATGGAATACTAGTGTGATTAACTAGTACATGGCAAAACTAGGTTTTTGAACCCAGGTGTTTTTTGCTTTTTTGGTTTTTTTTGCTCCAAAGATTGATCTATTCCCATTGAACTCTACTAAAAATTCAGCATGAGTTAACAATGTGCAGATCCTAAGTATGATAGCAGACAGATGGCATTTGTAAAGGCAGTAGCATCTACCACAGAGGAATGATGGCCCTGTTTCCTCTGGATTGGTCAAACCATGCTTCCAAAGTGACCAACGAGTGGGGAGCCATGGAATCACGTCCTGTGATGGCTCTTAGAAGGGATTCGAATATTCAGCCTGATGAAGAGAAGGCAACTGTGGATAGATGAGCAGTCTTCAAGCAATAATCAATTTGTAGAAGGGAGAGGGAGAGAGTTCAGGTCAACACTTTTTAACAGAATTGTCCAAGGTGCTCTGCTTTGGGGAAATTATAGATTTGCTCTTATTGGAGAGATTGAAAAGACAAAACAAAACAAAACTAGACAACCATTGGGTGAGGTAAAGTAGAAGGATTTTGTTTATTTTTTTTCATAGATTCTCTTCCAAGTTTATCTTTCCTATACTCTCAATACTTTGAGGTGCCAAGGCAGGAAGATCACTTGAGGCCAGGAGTTCAAGATGAGGCTGCCCAACATAATGATACCCTCACCAAAACAAAATTGTTTTTTAAAGATAAACTTGGGGCCAGACAGGTGGCT
>CAUYQG010257888.1:0-19371 GCA_963574415.1 Tarsius wallacei
GGACCTCCCCAGCCTGAGCATTTTGGGTTCGCCTCAGTGTTTCCATTTCACCCTTCGGCTTTGCCAGTGATGTGCCATTCCTTTTCCTGATATGTGTCTGCTTATTTGCAGGTCCTCCTCTGATGAACAGGAACTCTGGCATCAGGCATACATACCATTTGTCTAACACTCAGGTGTTCCCAGACCCACCTTATACCCACCTTTTTTTCCCAGTTCTGCAGTCACTGCTGGTTTCCTTGTACTGGGAAATGCCTGTTCTCCCTAAACACTGTCCATGGGGAGGCCCCACCTCTTATTTCTTACTGCTTCAAATCCTTCTTTTTTTGTTTTGGTTTTTGTTGTTGTTGTTGTTGGTTTGTTTTTGAGTCAGCTGATCTTCCGTAAAATTCTGTGGATAGACTCCGAACTGAAGACTTTTCACATTTAGGGAATTTCAGGTTTGGAAGGCGCACTGGAGATCAATTCCTATCTGAGCACAGAAGGTTCACTCTAGCCAGGTAATCTCTCAAGGTAACCTTGATCTCTCTTAGGGATGGGGACCTCACTCTCTCCTGGGGCAGTTTAAACTGTGAGCAAGTTCTTCCTTCTGAGCTGGGAGACATCTCTCTTGCATCAGCAGTCTTATTCCGTCTTTGACTACACAGTGGGTTGCTCTACAAAACTAACCAAATCTCTTTACACAACAGCCTAAGAGATAGCTGGGGGTGGATCCCTCACTTCTCCAGATTGAACCTGCCATGATACGACTTCTTAGACACCCTCTCCTAGACATGCTCTAAAAACCTCCTGGGACCTTCTGTGCTACAGCATTTCCTCATAAACTGTTCATTTCCCTTCTTCATTTCCCTCCCCCGCCTCCTAGATGGGCATGGACATGACCTCCCAGTGAGCCTGGGGACCCTGCTCAATGGTCCTGGGCAACACAGATATTCAAGTACAGGAAGAGCAGACACAAAGGTCCCCATTGGTGGGCGGCCAGTATATACATATTTCCTGCTCCTTCCCATACTTTCAAGTTGGCTCAGGTGTTCAGAGGACAACAAACATGCACCAGAGGACAATCAGGCCCTCAAAGCCAGTCTTCCAACTAGCCCCACGTGACTGCCTTTATGGTGCCTTAATCCAGGATACTGGCTCCTTGTTCTTCCTCTGACTTGCTCTATTCTTAATCAGAGCCCCCCGTAATGTTTGTGTTTTGGATGCCACCATTTACAAGCAAAACAAGAAATGCCATACAATATTCCTTCTTTCTGACCTACTAGTTAATTCCATATTGAATTAACAACTGTATAGTATTTTATAATTTTCAAGCATCTTATTTTAATGTCAAGAGCGACTCCGCAGAGTGGGTGTTATCCTTATTTTATAGATGTGGAAACTGAGGCAGAGCTGGAACTTAAACCTAAAGGGTCTTCTGATCTTAGACCTGGGACTACTGTATTGATTCTATCTTCTGTTTACTTGAGAGCTTGTAAATCTTAAGTGGAGAAAGTTTTTGAAGGTTAAGTTCCAGGTATCAAATTAAAAATGAGTCACAGAGAAAAAAGTAGAGGAATCTGGTTTCTATTTCTGGCATTTCTATAAACTAACTCACAGTTGAACTTTCCTGGTCCTTAGTTTCCTCATTCATAAAATAAGGAGATCGAATTAGATGATCCTTTCCTGCTCAGCTGTCCTTTGTCTCCTGCCCTGTCGCTGCCATGTTGCTAAAATTAGGCAGAAAACATTGTTGAAATGCCATTCTTTTTTGTTTCTCATGTTTTTAAATTTTCCAAGATTAGTTGGATAGTTATCAAACACTATCCAACTAGCCTGTCAAGAAGAAAAAAAAATGCCATCCATCTAACAGATCTTAAGCAATTCATTTTCTGCAATGAGAAGATAGTTTTGGACACACCAGCAACAGGGCTGCACCTACAAAAGTCCTCATCCCAAGGGGGTCATCTTTAGAGTCACATGTTCTCCAAGCAGCGGTTCTTAACCCAGGACAATCAGGCCCTCAAATTCAGTCTTCCAACTAGCCCCACTAGACATTTTTGGTAGTCACAAGTCAGGGAAGGTACCACAGGCATCCAGTGGGAACAGGCTAAGGCTGCTGCTACACATCCTACAAGCACAGGGCCGTCCCCACAACAGAGTTATCCGGTTCACAATGTCAATAGTGCCAAGGTTGAGAAACCCTGTCTTAAAGAGTAAAGACAAGGAATGGCCCAAAATGCTTGCTAGTGTTTTAGCTAAACTGGTCCACGTGAGAGGCCAACCAGATGGGCTTGTCAGAAAGAACCAAGGATCTGAACACCTCTCTTACCGTGCGAAGAAGGAGGCGGCCACCGAGGTGCCTGTGGAGGTCTCGCTGGCCACGCAGGAGCCCTGCGAGGCTGGGACGCTGCAGGCCGAAGGCTTGTCTGCATTGTAGCGGTTCAGCGCTGCTTCTGTCAGTCCCTCCCGGCCACTCTCTGTCATCAGCTGGGAGATCTGACAAGGAAAATGGATACTGAGCTCATTACCTGTGGTTCACTGCATTTCCTGACCACTGACAGCATCTCTCTATTTGGGGAGGGAGGCAACAGGAAATAGGTTTACATTCCACCTGTGTCCAGTTCTATGTAGGTGCTCAGGGCTTCTGGAGGGCTATTTTCTAGGATTTTAGCGAGGTTTTCATTAGAAATAATGGAATAAAATTACCTCCTGACATTGTAAGTTTCAATTATGTCTGTGTCTCACTACCATTTGGAGGGGAAAGCATGAACCATTATCCACACACTCTCTGCAGTACAAGACCAGAAGAACAGTGACATCACGAATGCTGGTATCTTACTAGGAATGGCCCCAAACAGTCTCAAATGGAGGAGTGGGGCAAAGGTATTATTTCACTAAGGGAGAAGTAAGCCTTCTAATGAAGGATACAGGAATTGGGGAGGTGGGATTGGCAGTAGTGGGAAACTGCCTGGGGAAGGGGGGTAGCACACCTCATTAACAAGGGTACCTGCACAATGAATATTTGTATACCTAATCCTGAATTGTACCCCACAATTTTAAAATTAAAAAATTAAAGAAAAAGAATACAGGAATTAAACAAAATACTAGAATATTTGGTGGTGATAGTTTTGATGTGGAAAGTCAGCAAAACCGGCAACTTAAAGAAACTAATAAAGATAAATACAGCCATCATGAATTACCAGTGGGTTTTTTTTTGAAGGGTTTAGAACATTTCAACAGATTTCATTTTTCTACTGGTTCATTAGGATAAATGGCTTCCACTTTATTTGAAATGATTGCCTTTATAGTGACAGTTCTAGTGGATGGGGCTAGGTCCCTTTTGCCTTAATCTGCGTTAGAAGGTGTAAAGAACCATACTTCTGGACAAAATGAGAAGTTTGTGAGAAATATATTTTTGGAAAGTGCTAATCCCACGACAAATGTAATAATTAAGCAAGCAAAGTCTAAGTGTGCTGTTTGGAAAACCTGTTAACAGTACTTTAAAGCTTCAGTCTTCTTGCAAAGGGGAAAAAGTTAGTTAAAAAAAAAATAATAAGGGCCAGGCACAGCAGCTCACACCTGTAATCCCAGCACTTTGAGAGGCAGAGGCGAGAGGATTATCTGAGCCCAGGGGTTCAAGACCAGCCTGGGCAACTTGGCGAGACCCTGTCTCTATAATAAATCAAAAAAAATTAGCCAGGTGTGATGGTGCGCGCCTGTGGTTTCAGTTACTTGGAAGAGTGAGGTGGAAGAATCTCCTGAGCCCAGTAGGTTGAGTATGCCACTGCACTCCAGCCTGGGCAACAGATTGAGAATGACTCAAAAAAAAAAAAAAAAGGAAACTAGTTCAAAATAAGTCACCAGCCTGCTTAAAACCTTAAATGCTAAGTGGAAAATATTTCAAGTCACCTAAAAAATACAAGTGCAATAAAGCGAAGATCTGGGACAGTTTCCATTTTATAACTGAGCAGGCCAGCAAGCCAGTGAGAAAAATCCCTTTGTTAACCTTTGAACATAAAAACATTTGTACTTTTCATTATTAACAGAATAGCCATTACTCTGAGTCCCATTGACTGGAAACTTTGCTTAAATTCATCCTCTTACTTGGAAAGCCTTGGCATTATTCAGTTGAAATTCTGCCAACATATGCTTTCTTTTTCTCATTCATGCAACACATTGTAAGGAAACTTGACCCAAGTAAAAGAAGCTGGAGAGGGGGCAGCAAAGCAGCTGATGAAGACATTCTCTGCTGAGTCAGCAGAGAGCCCCATGTTGCCTCTCCTCGGGCTTCCTTTGCAGTGTGGGGTATGGGCTCCCCCCCAGCGGCTGCTACTGTCCCTGAGGCAGGAGGCAGCTGAAACAACTGGAGAGCCCTGGATGTGACCATGCACACTGTTGTCCCCACTAGATAGTATTCATGAAGCTCCAGGTAGCACATGATGCCACACGGCACATGATGATGTAAGACAGCATCCTAAAATAAAACCCCAAAATCCATGACATCATTTTTTTTCAGTAAGTAGCTGCAATCTAAGACACGCATCTGATTTTGACACAATCTAAGACACACATCTGATTTTGACACACAATGACATTTGAAAAAAGCCAGTAAGGCAGTAAATGAATGTGTTGTGTAATTCGTTACACCTTACATGCTCTGATTGGGTTTACTAAGGTGGCTCGTACATGATCTTCTGTTTGGTGTGTCTTTTTTGTTGCTGCATTTTTAATCCAAAGTTTAGAGGGAAGAAAATAGAACTCTTCTGCCTCAATATGTATAAATTTTCCTTGCAGGGAAAACCCAGAGAGAAGCCACTAGGATGTATGTGATAAATGGCAAGAAGCCTAACACAGAAGCACAGGTTTCTGGATCATTCCAGATTCCTGAGTCTGGCCCAGGATGTATATGAACATCCTGTGGGCTCATCGCTTTTGAAGCTGTCACTTAGAAAATGAATGTCAATGCATAGGCTTCCTTGATAGAGAGCTATTGGCTACCTTGTGCTAAGCAAGTGTGGTTCTCTTACTTTTAAAGAATTAGGAATTCGTGGGCAAGGAACACTGAATTCCCAAGTCTGTAAGAAGAATTATTCAATAATCAATTGTTTTTAGAAGCTAGAATCACAGAATATTTTAGAGGTAGATGGGATTTCAAAGGTCATCATCTTCAAATTTCTCTTCCTTAGACAAGATGTCTGAAGACCAGAGAAGTGATTTGCCCAAGTCCATTTGTAGCTGGAAACAGGACCCTGACTCTAAGGCTAGGCCTACCCTCCTCTCTTCCTCTAACTGCTCCCTGCCTCTCCTAATTTAAAAAAAGCAAGACAAAACAAAACATCTTCCCAGTCTAATTCTAAAACATTTTTAACATATAGGAAAAAAATCAAATAACAAAATAAAATTGACAGGGGTATCCTTTACCATCATTAACAAATGGAAATATTTTATTTATCTCAGAAAATATTTTCCAAAAGAAACATTATATAAAACTGAAACTGTCCATGTCCTTAGCCATGTTGCCTTTCCTGCCCCACTTTCCAGACACAGCCAGTATAGGGAATTTGTGGGGGGACAATGAGAGGTGGGGGCAGTCCATGTCCTTATTTTTCACAGTGTGTTTTCCCCTCCCTCCTAAGAGCCTGACAGCTCACTCTGTGGTTTCTTTTGAGCATTATCTGGATTTTGTTCTGCTTGTTCCACAAAGGGGAGGGGGGATCCCCCAAATGCCTATCCCGTAGACTCTCGCCACCTGTAGTCCTGAGGAGGTCATCAGCAGAAACAGGACTCCAAGACAAACAATTCAACCATTTCACCAAGAAGAAGAGAACTGAGGACCAGAGAAATTGAGTTACTTCCCCAAGGGAAAACAGCTACCTGTAGTAAGTAGAAGGGCCAAGATTGGAACTCCAACCTGTTTGACTCTCTGGGGGTTTCCATTGTGCATTCCACCCCTCAGTTCAATTTCCCTCCTTTGAACTCTCCCCTCCCTTCAGGACCTCTTAACTCCAGGCTGTTTTCATGACCCTCTCCCTGCAATCCTCTGTTAGTGAACATCCCCAAGACAGCAGGAGTTCTCCTGAAACTTTAGTTTCTCTGCCCAACTCTGAATCAAGAGCCTGATCCGTAAAGGACTATGGTTTACCTCTGCTTTTCAGGCCATTAGAAATTTATTTTTTCTCTTGCAATATCGAGAAAGATACATGATTCTTCCTCAGAACACTCAGGTTCAAAATATCTGTGTAACACGCTGGAAACATCTAAAATCCTGGTGGAAAAGACTCGTTATCTTGGTTATGTGTATGTGCCATTGTCACAGTCTACAAGGAGAGGCTGAAAACACACTGAGTGGTCCTAATCACAAGCTTTGGGAGGACTAGATTTGCACCACAGAATTTTGTTTGGTTTAGTTCTGATGAAAACCTGCCTTTAGTTCTCCTTCTCGGTTACACGGGACCATTTCACTACCTAACAGTATCTGTTACTTTCCATACACCACATCATATCCCTTGGTGGAGAGCAAGTAGTAAAATGAATACAGGTGGCAGACAAAAGGACTAGGCTTCAGGGAGAGGGTGTACATGTGTGTTTTTGCACAGGTGCCAACACGTGTGCATATACGTGGGGTCGTTGTTGTCCATGAGAATCCCATGTACCATTGCATGCACAGTAAAAGTTGTTTTTCACAGACCACATAGAAATAAAGCTTCTTGAATGCTTTTAAGATTCATGTTTTTCAACTACATTTAAATTTTTGCACTGATACCTCAGTATAAGCAGCTTGGTACCTGTCCCCAAAGAAACAGTGGATTTTAAATTTGGTTAGGATCTTGACCATAGAAAAAAGACAAAGGTCGTTTAGCTCTTACTAAGGCTGCTTCCACATCGCAAATTGCAATCTGTAAGCCATTGACCTTTAACTTCTCCAGTGAAGGAAGGATTGAGAGCTACCAGAGTGTGTCAGCATGGGGGTTCATCTTAAATGACATTATTGACCCAGAAAGCCACCTTCCTCTGAATCTGCCAAGACAGCAGGGAACACCAAACAGTATCCGTTTCCTGTGTAGAGACATCTATGGACAGCAATTGCTTCCTACTCAGTCTTTAATTAACTACATTTAATGACATTATGTCCTCCCCCAATATCAGAAACTAACATTTAATAACATTTTCTCTTACACAATTAATATCTCACTGTCTTGAGACATCTTTTATTATTATCTGTAACTTACACTATTACTTAAGTGCTTTTGTGTGGTTTTGTAAACAGTGGGTGCTTGGTAAATATTTTCGATCCATGTTAGCACAAATCAACTCACAATGATCTTGAAAAAGATCAGCTGCAACTAATTTTTAACCCCTGATATCATCTTAGCATGCTTACGTGCCATCAGTTGTTGTGCTCTCAGGGAATTAGGATGCCAGAATACACTTCTGTATATTCTATAAAATATAAATTATGAAAGCCAGTTTGCAAAGGAAAAGATCAAACAATGCATCCCCAAACCAAAAATAAACAACTTATAGCTGATCATGCAGATGGTTCATTGCAGTCACACAGATAATAGAAAGCTGATGATGACAGGCAGAAGGCACCTTGGTCCAGTAATCACAATGCAGTGATAAAGGACCGTATACACCTTATTTAGTTTTTGCTCACATCAGAGAGAGAGGGGGAGAAGGAGGGAGGGAGGAAGGGGGAGAGAGGGAGAGGGGAAGAGGGGGAGAGAGAAAAAGATTAATTTATGTCCCTTTCTACATATGAGCCTTTGCTTTGACTGCAGGAATATGTCTCAATCCCCACATCGAATCACTTCTGGAGCTGACTATAAGTGTATCTGGCAGAGGGAGCTCGGAGAACAGGCTCTCCCTTGGGAGGGACTGTCTCTTTGTCACCCCACCAGACTCCTCCTTCTGGGCCAAGGACAAGCAGCTATGGAGGACTCGTGCTCTAACAACTATGGGTGTGTATCGCTTGCTTCAGTACCACTCCCCCTGGGGACCGAGATGCTTCATTTTATGTTTATTTCATCCTTACAGGCAGAGAAACAAAAGAAATGATCCAGTTGGAAGGACGAACTGGGATGCCCCCTTACCTGGGACAATTTCCCCTTTCTAGTGTCCATGTTCGTCAATGTCTCCTCTGGACGTGGCTGGTCTCAGTCCTCACTAAGTTATTTCACTCGACTCTTTTCTTCCTGTGCTTCCTGACCCCGAGGTGTCAGCAAACTTGTTGATCCCATTTAGTCTTTAATCTTACCCAGCTTGTCTCTTCTGTACTTCGACACCAGAGCTACCCAGAACTGCAGTAACGGGTTTCAAAGGCAGGGTCAGGCATTCCGTGGCAGTGCTATGAACTCTTCCTAAGCAGGATTTGTGACGGGGGCAAAAGCTGACATTGGCAAGTTTTTGTT
This sequence comes from Tarsius wallacei, assembly GCA_963574415.1. NCBI lineage: Eukaryota > Metazoa > Chordata > Mammalia > Primates > Tarsiidae > Tarsius > Tarsius wallacei. The sequence continues at coordinate 8,391 of CAUYQG010257888.1, forward strand.
TAGAAGTCTCAGCAGACATTGCAGCAAGTTAGCTCTTGCTGGGTTCTTCTTACCTGAATAAAATGTACTGAAAACTAGGGCAAGACAATGGATTTTCCCCTACCTCATCGAAAGAGTTTTTAATTTAAAGAAAAACAATACAGAAGAGCCAATATGATATGATTCCACCTATCTGGAATAGTCAAATTCATAAAGACAGAAAATAGAATGGTGGTGGCTGGGGGAGGGGAATGGGGAGCTATGGTTTAATGGGCAGAGTTTCAGTTTGGGAAGATGAAAAGGTTCTGGAGACAAATGGTGGTGATGGTTACACAAGTGTGAATGTATTTAATGCCACTAATTGTACACTTAAAAAAATGGTCAAGATGGTAAATTTTAGGAGCATATACATATACATATATATATATATATTTTTTTTTTTACTACAATAAAAAATGAGAGAAAGAACCCACAACACCAAAGAGCTAATTCCTCTTAACTTGTCCGAGGTAGCCACATACCTGCTTTGACATTTTAGACCATGTGGTCATAAGGACTATTAGTGGTGAGGCCCAGGTCAGAGAAGGGGGCAAAGAAACAGGGGTTTCTGTCCCCCAGTGACTGAGGCATCTCTGCACATGTCATAAGGTGTGCTTTGTGGGGTGATCTCAGTGACAAGACCCCACCAGTCTATTCCGGAGGCAGGCAGACAGGCAGAATGGGGCAAAGAAGCAAATGCGGAGAGCAACTGGGGAGGTGGAGGACAGGCTGAGGAAAGCCCCCACACAAACTCAGCTCTTTGATTAAACATCACTGATTTTTTTACACTTGCATAAGTAAAATACCACCCTTTCTTATCTTCCCTCACGCCTGCCAAGTCACACCTGAATAGTCGGTTAACATTCTTTTCATAATGTAGTCATCCAGAACTGGGTTGGTTCAGATCCTTCCTTAGGTGCACAGTTTACTTTTAGGCATTTAAATATGACATTTCTTTTTCCTACTGCTGTTGTCACGCTGTCTGCGGGGCACGGGCAGGTACTGCCTGAGTTGAAGCTTGTTCCAGTCCCGGCAGCTCAGCTCACATGAACACAAATCACCTCTGAGACTCTGAGGCTGGCCTTGAGTCAGACAGATAAAGTCTTCCCTGTGTTGTCCAGCACTCTCCCTCCCCCTCAGCCAGCACCAACAGGCTAAGATGGGATTCTTATATCCTAGGGCTGGACGTTTGATTACCCTTATTATCTTAGCTTGCTTTGGCTATAAATTTTATTAGTGGCCATAAAATTATCCATCCACAGCATTTGACTCTGTGACCTCTTGCAAAAGAGAATTCCACAGCTGGCAATCCATAGGGCCTAGGAGAGCTGCCTTTTCTGCACCCTCAATTTATAGCCTTACCTTCATCCAGTGCTCTGCCCTGTGTGATGAGACTCGGCAAATACACGAGGCTGCTCCTGTTTCAGGGTACCCGTTATCAGGGTTTAAATCTGGCCCCCACAAACCTGGTAACCATTCACTTTTACTCTTTGTGTTGCTAGAAGGTAAAGGGGCAGGGCCACCTGTCTCCTTTAGGAAAGACCCAGATGCCGGATACAGCACAGGGCCAGTAGCATTTCTCTTCTGGACTCTTCCCTTAGATTTCTCAGGTCCAACACGTGCAACTTAAGATAGATGTCAATTTTTTAAATCTCGTATAACATGATAAATCTTACTATCAAGCCTGTCGTATTTCTCCATATGCATTTTAATTTCTCTTGTTAGGTATGTTGAATCATAATACTTTGAATACTTAAGGCTTAGTTGCATTTTGGAAGGTGTTTCCAGTGACATATTTAATGGCATAGAATGATACAAGGAGTCCAGTAGTACGAGGAGCAGCTTCAGCATGAGGAACTTGGAGGAAGTAAATCAGGCATCCTCATAGATCATCATCATAATCACTACCATTTTTTAGCACCTGCCACGAGTCAGGTTCTGTTCTAAGAGCTTTCTATGTGTGGCCATATTTAATCCTGACAACAACCCTACGAAGTAGACGCAACCATTATCAAATAAGAGCTTAAACTCTGTCTACCACGCGGAAAAACTGTGGCGCGGGTAATGCCGCTGGGCTTGGTTTCTTTCTATCCTTGAGTTTATATTCTGCAGTTCATGCCCACCATCATCCAGAGCATGTTCAGCTCCTTGGCTCTGGCTACTCCCCTTCAGACAATGTGCTAACAGCAAAAGATGTGATGAAGAAAAAAAGGGTCATTGAAATAATTTCTCAGTATGCACAATCGGCTCTCTCTATCCAGTGCTTTGTGATTTTTATGTTCAAATGAAAATAAAATCAAATGGTCTGAATCTTGATGTAATTGATTTTCCTTCCAATCTGCAACTAAGCAAACTCAGACTGAGTAGAGAAGATGAATTTACAGCCCAAATCAACCCAACCCTGATGTCAGGGTCGGGCCAGAGGCTATGCCTAGGTCAGCTCCCATGTTTCTTCATGTCCTGAATCACTCAGGACCACTCTTCTATTGGGGCCCACCCTGAAATAGTCAACTGAGAGCCAATGCCCTAGAAAGCATGTCCTGACCACAGTTCCCCACACTGAATGATCGGGGCAACCTCCTCCATATGTTCCCTAAGCCTTTCCTTATGACATTAGAGCACCTCTTTTGTTTTGTAACTGCCTATTACCAATCTCTCTCCCCAACTAGAGGATCAGCTCTGTGAGAATAGGGACTGCATCTGTTCTCCTCAGTATTACCAGCACAGGACAGTGTCTGGATATGGAATGTATTCTCATAAATACAGTAGTTAATATATTAAATTAACAAATACATGCAAGTAAAAATGAACTTAATTTAGCTGGGTTGGGGTTGCTGGGGTTTTGTTCTTTTTAAGGGATAATATTCTATTTTCATCTGATGTTTAAAATTATGAAAAGGGTACAGAAAACTTTATCCAATTTAAAAAATAAGGCATTTCAGCATATACTTAATTCAATATAGTGGTAGTAAGACAAATTCCTAGAGGAGGGGAAAGAAAGGGCAGACAAAATAGAAAGACAAAGGAAAACAAGAGACAAGAGAAAGGAGGAAAAGGAGAAAAAAATATGTTTACATACAAAGATTTTTTTTAAGGGTAGAGGACACCAGCAATTGCTCCTCTCAGTCAGTTTGAATGAGCATGTGACAGCCATTGCTGTAGAACTGGAATTCTCTGGAATATGGGGCAAATGATCACAAGTATATGGTTTCCGGGAGAGGAGAAAGCAAGCCCAGAGGTTGATGTTTCACCACCCTGCCCCAGTTCTTCCCATGCCAGACATGAGTTTCAGCTATACTCAGGGCTGGAGGTGCTACGAGATTAAATGTACAAACTGACCCATTTAAAGGCCCGTTTCACAAAACTGAGCCATCTTCTTTCTTTTTCCATTTAAAAAATAGTCCTAACCTTTGAAAAACAGAGCTTGGAATTTTTGACTAGCTGAATACTTGCTTTATGTAACTTCTGCAGAATGGCATTGTTTATTAGTTATGCTGCCAAGGGTGAACACAATGAGATTAAGAGACTGAACATTAGATTAGCTGGAACTGATGCAGCATTTAATTCTAATACAGATCATGGCCTTTTCCATCCATGTTTACTCTGCTGTGTTTTTCTTGTCTTTAGAGGTCATCATCATGCATCTCTATGAAGCAGTTCCTTCATAGGGTCTGTGTCATGGCTTTTTACCTAAGTCTTGACTAATGCTTGGAAAACTTTCAAGGAAACTAGCAGTGCATTACAGTCTGGAATTTTAAATGTGCATTCCTTGTAGGCATCCCACTTCCTCAAATTTTTCTTGAGTTCTTATGAGAAAAAGTCATGAGGGACCTGCAGACAATACTTGGCTATAAGTGGCCCACCTAGGTCTGCAGAATGGGTCAGTGAGCTGAATGTAAAAGCAACCTTGCATTCTGGGCAAAGTGGAGAAGACGGTGTTGGAAACCTAACTAACAATGGTGTGCATGCAGGTCCCACAAGCACACAAAAACCCACAATGGGACAGCAGAACTCTAAACTGACTGAAAATCCCAGAAATACAGAAAGGGAGAAAACGAGTCTCTGTAGGTTAGCAATAAGCCAGGGGCTCAGTTCTACCCAAGTGACCGGCTATGGAACCTTAATAAAGTCAATTAACCTCTCTACACTATACCTTGCAAAATCAGAAATCTGCACACATCCCTCAATATACTGGAGACAGTAGAAAAGAGAGCCCATAAAAGCACAGGGGTGAATGAGTCCACAAACTGCTGGAGCCCCGATACCAGGAGCCATGAGAGCAGTCTGAGGGAAACCGGCAGCATTGGAGCTGGCTCTGGACTGCAAGATTTACCCTACTATGCTGTAAATCGCAGCCATGAAGGAGGTTTGCCCAAATTGGAGACAGGCTGAACCAAACTGATTTGTCAGTATAATCCTAGTATCTATTAATAGCAAGGGGTGTGTCTGGCATTGGGCCCCTGGTGAATGTTGCATGGAATGATAAGAACTAATTCTGGGCCTGGTTTGGTGGGAATGACATGGGAGGCTTTGAGCAAATCATTTTTTCTCTCTTAGCCCCGGTTTTCCAGCAAGAGGAACTCGTGAGGCTGCAAATGGCATGAAATGAGATCATGCTGCTGAATGTGCCCTGTGGTTCCAAAAGTCATAATCAAATATAAAGCAGAAATGTTAAAAAATATTCCTCTTATATCTTTAAATTATGTTTCTAACCTAACATTTGAGTGACCTGTGTGCCAAAACATATAAACACATCGATGATGACAAAAATTTTCCACACCATTATCCCAAAGTATCAATGGTGGACAAGACATTGATTTTCTCTAAGCGTCAATTGATTATCCCAGAGTAGTGTTTACATGGCTCTAGTTTTGACTTGACCTCAAACCTGTTATCTTACCAAATGCAGAAATGCCAAATTTTATACAATTCCGAAAGCAATTTTAAAAAATGGAGCTCATAAAGTCCTTAGATATATTCTAGGCCAACTTTCATGTGTAAACACGAAGATGCTGAGGCCCAGATTGGTGAGGTGAGTTATCCGTATTCACATTTTTAGTTCCACAGCCAGTCAATTGCAGCACTTACTCATGCATTTCACAAAAACCAACAATGGGACAGCAGAACTGTAAAATGACTGAAAATCCCAGAAATACAGAGAGGGAGAAAACGAATCTCTGTTGGTTAGCAATAAGCCAGGAGCTCAGGTCTACCCAACTGACCAGCTGTGGAACCTTAATAAAGTCAATTAACCTCTCTACACCATACCTTGCAAAATCAGAGATCTTGCCATAAAGAATATTAACTAAAGACATTCTCAAGCATCCTTCTCCTCAAATAAAAATGGCTTAAGAATCAAAATCAGTGCTCTAAAGCCTCTAATTGCAAACCTGCACACGAATAGGCAAACATTTGTAGGCTGACCTAAAATAATCATGCAAAGATGTTTGAAATTGTTCTTCTGTCTACTCCCTTTCGAGTTTAAGATCCCTTACTCTATAGAGCTGGTAATCCAAACTTTCACACCATTCCTACATGTCCAGAATTCAGAGACCAGCATGTCAGGGCTGCTTACTGGGAAACTCTGCTTCATTCATCCTAATTAGGACCGATCATAATCTTGTCACCAGACCCACAACAGATTTTGCATCTTATGGTTTTCTAAATCAGTTCACCCAGAAGATTTGTATTATTAATAAAATATACTTATTTGCATGGGTGTGTGTTTTCACTTTGTATTTCACCAGCAAAAAAATAACATTAAGAAGTTTAATAATGTTTGGGTATCCCCCAAATCCTTCCTTAACCCTGAATCCTCAAATATCGGGATATTTAAAACTCCTGGACCTCATGAGTCACAAAACTAAATTCCAAAATTAATTTTTTGCTGTTGTCAGATTTCTTTAACTCTATACAGTTTTTTCAGCACCTCTGCTTTTTATATCACTAACAAAGAGACAAAGGTCTTCTGTGTAAATTGACACCAGAGAACTGTATAATCTCATTATGTCTTCACTAAACAAATATTCTGCCTTTTTTTCTGTTGTGGTGGTAACATTCCATCCAGTGTTCTAATTTCTTCACTTGGTGGTTCTGCTCAAATTTCTCCTCTGTTCATTTAAGATGTTGGTTTTCTCTTCTATTCTGCATGCTATGGCTTTTCCCAAAGCTCGGCTATACTTTCCACTTGTTAGAACTTTATAATATGGGTCAGGCCTAGCAAGTCAATACCAACTAGCTTATTGTGAGCATATCTAACTAGATTCCCCGAGCTAATAAACCAGAGCCAGCAAGATTGGCATTCCCCGACACCTCAGGGATCCCAGCCAGCGTGCTTTATTCTCAAACAGAGTAGGACCTGGGAGTTCATCTCTTCTATATCTGCCCTTTTGTTACAAACCTTGAGTCCCTGGAGTTTGCCATTTAAAATAGAGCTGATCTTTTGGGATTCTTGTCTTTCATACACACTTGAAAAGCTATTCATCTAATCCTGACTTAAAAGACTCTAAACTGCATTTTAAAAATCGGTCTTGTTGCAATTCCTCAAAATTGAATTATTCTCTTAACAACCTTTTGAGAGAAAGCAACAACATTTCAGCTAAGTCTGTCCTCTTTCCTCATCACTTTCCCAAAGCCATGATTCTACCCTTAACACAAAGTAACTTTGAAGTCTGTAGCATTTCCATGTATGTGGAGCAATCATACAAACCCATCCAGCTTCTCAGATCCAGGGTCTGGAATCAACCAGGCCATCTCTGAAAGAACCTGGTAGCCAAAAACTACAATTTTCAATACAGACTGAAAAAACATAGCACTTGTAGTAACCCCTTGTTAGCATGGACAGCAACAGACCTATTTTGGCAGGTCTGTTTCATGAGGACAGGAAATAAATCTTGCCTTAAGGGTAACCTTTACTTCTCTGAATAGCCCTCTTGGAGGAAGTATTGAAAACTATGCTATTTGCATTTCCACAGGGCTCACTACCAGCAAAATCACAAAAGGCAGGCAAGAGTGAAACAACACACACATTTTACAGTTAACTAAAGATATAGTGGAGTTTTTTTTGTTTTTGTTTTGTTTTTTTCCCAGAGCCTGAGATAAGGTCGAAGTAAAGAAACACAAACACACGCATGCAGGCGCACACACTGGAATTGTTATTCCAATAAAAGCAGTATCTTTGAGAAAGATGAACACTATTCCTCCAGGGGAAAGAATACTAAGAGATAGCCTATGAAATATACGAAGACACATTTGAGAATCAGTAAACATGCCCACTGAGGAAATGCACAAAATAAAGAACTTCAGATTGGACTAGTCCTTAAAGGGATATACTCAAAAAGTGGGGTTGGAAGCTCCTTTCTTCTGTAGACCTTTAAGAACAACACAACTCCCCAAGCCAGACATGGTGGAGCACATCTTTAGTCCTAGCTACTTGGGAGGCTGAGGCAGGAGGATCGCTTGAGCCCAGGAGTTTGAGTCCAGCCTGGGCAACACAGTGAGACTCAGTCTCTTAAGAATAATTTTAAAAACCAACTGCAACTTGCCAGCTGCCTAGAAGGACTCTAGTACAGACCTACTGAAAGGAATTGGTGGGCCAGATGCTTGAAGGGAAACTTTTCCCAACCATGAGTTTTTTTATGTCAAATACTTCTAAAATTTAGAATCTAAACCCATTCGGTTGTAATTTCATTAATGTCCCAGACTGACATTAACTCAGAGTGAATCTAGCATGTACCATGCTTACCCAGTTACAGTTTTCTCAGTTGATTTCTAAGACAGCCAACAGTGTTACATATCTATGACAATCATATGTCTTTCATTTTTCAGGCTCATTCAACTTAAACTATTTCTCGATTTTGTCCCCCTGCATACATTTATATGTGTCAAATCCTGTCTCCTGAATGTTGGAATCATGCTCGCTCTAGATTACAGACTATCGATTTTTAACTAGTCATTGGGAGGGACTTATGAAAGATGCTTTGTCTTCAAATCCTAGAAAAACATTCCTCCAATCCAGGTCACCATGAGGATCCTTTGCCACATCCAAGGGTCAAACATAAAAAGGCAGTAGTGGGAATGAGAGGCGTGGGTTCCCTATCCAGCAAGCCTGCCAAACCCCACAGACAGGAGGGACTCAGATGAAGGCACCCCGTTTAAAGGGACTTTGTTCTGATTGTGCTTTGTTTAAATCCCAGAGTGGGAGATGACCCACAATAAGCCACTTGAACCTTTTTTCTCTGTAATTCTCCAGTTGAAATACAGTATGTGGGAGTTCTTTCAATAGTAGCTATGCAGGCCTTTCAGAAACCACATTTGAATACTCCACAGCTACCAACTGGGAGGACATAGCAGCTCCACCACAGCCTTGCAAGCTGATGGCAGTCCACCCCGGCCTCACCCTGCCGCGTTCCTGTCAGGCCTTCTAGGGAAGTCCAAACCTTCCCAGCCCACAGGCCAGGAGCCCCAGCCCTGTGAGACCCGGCACTCTTCCCTGTTGACTGCTGCCGTTTGCATTGTTGCTTATCTCTTGGAAGCTGGAGTAATAAGAACAAACTCAGCTCAACTAAATTGGTCCTTCGTTTGCCATTATCATAAAAATTTTATGTAGGAACTAATAAAACCATGCTTTACGTGCGCAGTTACATGGGTTTACACAGGCAATAATATCCTGCAAGTTATATCCATAAATTCCGTTATAGACACTTAGAAATAAATATTTTATCTTTCCCAATGTTTCGTTTATTGGAAGAAAGGTGTGAACACAGAAGCAAATGGCTGATCTGTGGCTTGTAAGGGCCCTTAAGTCCCTCTGGGTGCCTCTTGGTGAGACCAGAAAGGTCCTTTTAGAAGTTTCTGGATAATTTTCATGGTTCTTTAGCTCCTTCAGAACTCTGTATTAATCAAACCTCCAATCCACATAATTGGAAAGCTTTTTACAAAGCCTTAAAAAAAATAAGTTGCTTTTGAAATAGGTTCAGGATTTTCTTAAAATTGTTTAAAGCAAACAAAAAGATTCAATTTTCTTCCCAGCTGGGACCTTGGGGCAGATTTACAATAGATTAATTAAAGAAGCTTTAATGAAATCCAAATCTAACCAAAACAAAAAACAAACAAAAAACCCAGCATCATTGGCTAGTCTGCTTTCCCTTCAGTAATTTACTCTACATACACTGAATGAGTTGGAGTTTTTTTGCTCTATACTTTCTTTCCTTCTGGAGCTGAGCTTCCCAATAGAAATATAAGAATATATATATTCTTTTATATATATATATAGAGAGAGAGAGAGAGAAAGAGAGAGAGAGAGACAGAGAGAGAGAGAGAAATATAAGGAAAGCCACAAATATAAGCCATATAGATAGCCACAGTAAGAACAAAAAGAAAGAAACAGATGAAATTAATTTAATGTTTTTAACAGGTCTCCCTCTGCCGCTGGAGGGCAGTGACTTGATCATGGCTCACTGCAGCCTCAAACTTTCTGGACTCAAGCAAATCTCCTGCCTCAGTCTCCTGAGTAGGTGGGATTACCAGCATGCACCATGACACTCTGCTAATTTTTTAATTTTTTGTGGAGATAGGGGCCTTACTACATTGGCTAGTCTCAAATATCTGGCTTCAAGAGATCCTCCCACCTTGGCCTAAAATTAATTTGAATAACATTTTATTTAACACAACATACTCAAAATATTATTATTTCAACATGTAATTCATATTTTAAAAAACTTACTAATGGCATATTTTACATTCTTTTTCATGTACTAAGTCTTTGAAATCTACTGTGTATTTCACGCTTGCAATTCATTTCAATCTAGCCACATCTCAAATGTTCAATAACTACATATGACCGATGATGGCACCTGTATCAGATGGCACAGGTCTAGAGAAACAACTAGCCAAGAAAAAGATCATTTAAAAAAAAAATTCACTACTTATTTGATTGTTTTATGCCCTGTGGGCATACCACCCTCAGCTTATAATCATAAATTTAGAAAACTATAATCTCAGAAAATATTAAAATTGTATATCATTTTAAAAGTCACATTTTTTGAGGGGGTCTATAGCCCATAGTAAAATAGGTAAAGGTAAAGTAAACCAGGTGAATAGGAGAAATACTTAGAGCAGCCAAACGGAAAGCCTATGTCAACAGCTATCAGAGGCACATTAGGAAGTGGTACCAATCTGACCCTCTACCAGTCTTTAGGGCCCCTGCAGCTTCTTAAATACAGACCACAGTGAAGTCTCCACTATATAAAACTGCACTTTCAGAACATAAGCAGCCAGTTTTTCTTCCAATTAATGTATTTTTTTCTTTTTGAGTTGGAGTCTCACTCCGTCGCCCAGGCTGGAGTGCAGTGGCATGCTCACAGCCACCCCGACGTCGACCTGCTGAGCTCCAGGGACCCGTCCGCCTCAGCCTTCCAAGTAGCCAGAACTATAGGTGCACAGTACCATGCCCGCCTAATTTTCGATTTACTGTAGAGACGTCTCGCCACGTTGCCCGGGCTGGTCTTGAACCCACAGCCTCAGGCAATCCACTCGCTTCGGCCTCCCAAAATGCTGGGATTACAGGCTGAGCCACCGAGCCCGAACTCATTTTTGCAAAAGAGCTGCATACCAGATTTCTGGAACCTTTCTAAAAACAGCATCTAACGCTTTTCCACTCTCTCTGTTTCTTAGCATAAATCCTAAAGATGTTCATAAAGGACATTTTGAAAGTGGGGGATTGTAGAGGAGAGCAAGACACTGAAGTTTCATACTGTAGCACTAATTTTTTTTTCTTTTTTTTTTTTTTGAGTTGGAGTCTCACTCTGTCACCCAGACTGGAGTGCAGTGGCCGCTCCCGGCCACCGCAGCCTCAACCTGCTGGGCTCCGGCGATCCTTCCGCCTCAGCCTTCCGAGTAGCCGGAATTACAGGCACGCGCTACCACACCCGGCTCATTTTTAAAAATTTATTGTAAAGATGAG
>CAUYQG010257893.1:0-13732 GCA_963574415.1 Tarsius wallacei
AAATATCAGTTTGTGTGGTTGTCTTCTAATTAGAACCTAGAAGCAGTGGAGCCCCCATGCCTGGGGGAAGTGGCCCAGGAAGGATTCAATCGTTTTTTGCTTATTTTGTTTTGTTTTGGGGCAGAGTCTCACTCTGTCTCCCAGGCTGGAGTGTAGTAGCGCACTCAGGGCCACTTCAGCCCCTACCAGCAGGGCTCAGGCGATCCTCCCGCCTCAGTCTTCCAAGTAGCTGGAACTACAGGCGCACGCCACCACGTCTGGATTTTATTTATTTATTTATTGTAGAGACGAGGTCTCGCCATGTTGTCCAGGCTGACTTCGAGCTCCTGGGCTCATGCAATCCCCCTGCCTCGGTTTCCCAAAGCGCTGGGATGACAGGCCTGAGCCAGAAGGAGTCTAAAGGCTGGGCCACAGACCCATTAATCCCACATAACCTCATGAATGGCAGGTTCTCCTCTCACTAATTAAATAAACATGTGTTCTGGCCTTTGGGAAGACGGGCTGGGGGGGCGGAGAATGAGAATGCAGAATGCAGGGCCTCTGGGACAGTACAGCAGAGTTCCTTTTCAATATTAAAATGTTAAAAAGTGGCTGGGTGCTGTGGCTCACACTTGTAATCCCAGCATTTTGGGAGCCCGGGGCGGGAGGATTGCCTGAGCCCACAGGTTTGAGATCAGCCTGGGTAACTTGGCAAGACCTCGTCTCTACACTTTAAAAAAAGGAAAAATAATCAGCCAGACATGGTGGTGCATGCCTCTAGTTCCAGCTACTCGGGAGGCTAAGGTGAAAGGAAGGCCTGAGCCCAGGAGGTCGAGGCTGCAGTAGCCGTGAGTGTGCCACTGTACTCCAGCCTGGGCGACAGAGTGAGATCCCAACTTCAAAAAAAAAGAAAGAAAAAGAGAAAAGTGAGAGAGCAAGGGTTTAAAACTCCCCCTCCCGCATATCCAAAATAGTTGCACAAAGAGGTAACCACTAGGAATTTGGATGTGACTCTGTCTTTTTAATCTGTATTTAGCTTTATCAAACACCCATTGCTTTTCAAGTCCAATTAGCTTGGAGATGGCTATTTAAGATTTAGAGGAAAGGGACATAAATCACTGTATTGGGTGCTAAATATTCTATGAGTGAATTTCTAACCATGGCTGTGGCCGTTACTCCATGCCTTCATATTCATTCTATGCAGTTGGTTTCATGTGTGTGTGTCAGGTTTGTGTTTGAGTCTGAGAGACCAGAGGGTTTCTGAATGTGAAGACAGCTCAGACTTGTCTGGGCTTGTCTCCTGAGCGGATGGGGCACAGTCTGTTTGGTCTATTTGCATAACGACAATGAGGGGTTCTTTTTTTTGAGCCAGAGTCTCACTCTGTCACCCAGGCTGGAGTGCCACCGCAGCCTCGACCTGCTGGACTCAGGCGATCCTTCCAAAAAGCTGAAACTACAGGCACGCACCATCACACCTGGTTAATTTTTGGATTTCTTGTAGAGACGAAGTCTCACCAAGTTTCCCAGGCTGGTCTTGAACCGCTGGTCTCAGGCAATCCTCTCGCCTCGGCCTCCCAAAGTGCTGGGAGGACAGGCTTGAGCCACTGCGGAGGAGTTTTTATAACAGAGCCAAATTCGAGGGAGGAAATCGTCTTGCAAATTGAACAGCATCTTGGGGTTTGGGGAGAGAAGAATCCTCCTTGGGGGTACGACAACCCCGCCTCCCCCATGGGGGAAATCCCAGCATATACGAGCGTGTTGCAGGAAAACAGTTTGACTGAGACCAAAAGACCCTGGTACCCTCTCCCACGATGCGGTGTTTGGAGTGGAAGGATCAACTTTCCATCTTGAGTGATGCTGAGAACTAAGACTCATAGGTTTCAATTCCTTAAGGGCTGTGCTTCTGCCTTTGTTGTCCACATATCTCTTTGTGCAACTATTTTGGATATGGGGTAGGGGGAGTTTTAAGCCCTTGCTCTAATTTTTCTCTTTTTCTTTCTTTCTTTCTTGTCCAAGGCAGAAAGATCCCCACTCCCACACACATCGTTGCGTTATTCGCAGTAGCTGAGATACGGAAACAACCTAAGTGTCCCCGTCTGCCAACAAACCGGCAGATGAAGAAACTAAGGTCTAGGCCCCAGCCTAGGGGTTCATACACGTAACCCCAGTACTTTCAGAGGCCAAAGTGGGAGGATTGCTTGCGCCCAGGAGTTAGAGACCAGCCTGGGCGACACAGAGAGACCCCATCTCCACACACGAATTTTAAAGAAAAAGTTAACTGGGCATAGTGGCGTGCTCCTGTATCCCCAGCTAAGTGGGAGACTGAGGCTAAAGGATTGCCTGATCCCAAGAGGTGAGTCATGAATGAGCTATTGCACTCCAGCCTGGGTGACACAGTGAGACCCCCACTCGAAAGAAAGGAAGAAAGAAAGAAAGAAAGAAAGAAAGAAAATGTGGTCTATAGGTGGAACATCATTTAGTCAACAAATAAAAAAGGAAAATAAAATCTTGCTGTTTGGGGCAATATGGATAAATCTGAAGGACATTATGCTAAGTGAAATAAGTCAAACACAGAAAGTCAAATACTGCCTGGTGTCACTTCTATGTGGAATCTAAAAAATGGTTGAACTCTTAGAAGCAGGATAAGCCGGGCACTTTGGGAGGCCAAGGCGAGCGGATTGCCTGAGCCCGCGGGTTCGAGACCAGCCCAGGCCACTTGGCGAGACCTCATCTCTGCAATAAATAATAATAATAATAATTATTATTATTATAAATGATCCGGGCATGGTAGTGCATGCCTGTAGTTCCAGCTACTTTGAAGGCTGAGGCGGAAGGATCGTCAGAGCCCAGCAGGTTGACGCTGGGGTGGCCATGAGCATGCCACTGCACTCTAGCCTGGGCAGTGGAGTAAGACTCCAACTCTAAAAAAAAAGAAGCAGAGCACAGCTGTGGTTACCAGGGGGTAGGAGGTGAAAGAAAGGGGGAGATAATAATAATGGTAAAATAATGTGTGGACTCTCTGGGGACTTGAGTGATGATAAAGATTAAATTTGCCCTCATTTGGAAAATCTGAGCTCTGTGTTCAAATGGTTTCACTCTTAGGGCTGGTGAGCTCTTCTGGTAATTTGCATTGATATCTGCCTACTAGCGTGATCTTAGAATCAGCGTTCTTAGGATTTTAAAGGGATATCATTTTTCTTCCTCCATATAATATACTCTTGGGGTATTCATCATCCTTAGAAAAGAGCATGCAGGGAATGTTAAAATCTTGAAGCACAGACTCGGACAAGCTGACTTCGAATCCTGGCTCTGTTAGTTACTAGTTGGTGACAGTGGACAAGTCTTTAAACTTCCCTGAGCCTGTTTCTTCATCTGTAAAATGGGAAGACAAGAGTACCAGAGTCACTGGCTTGTTGTAACGCGTAGGACATGGACCAGGGAACCAGGAGTTTCAATCCCAGCTCTGCCTCCTCTTAGCTGTGTGACCTCTGACAGTTTTCTTAACCTCTCTGTGCCATGGTTTACCTTCGAAATGGCAGTGACCGTGCAAGTACGTGCCTCCTAGGATTGCTGTCAAGATTAGAAAAGAGAAAGCCCACAAAATGTCAAACACGGAGCACTGCATGAGTCCTGTTATTATCGTAAGGCAGCGTGTGAAAACTCTTTACAGAGTAAAACCTAAGGAAGTGTTTCCGTAAGGCTGAGATCGGGGCGGAAGGGGCAGAGCCTGAGAGAGAAGGGAACGGGACCCAGAAAGGAAATGGTGTTAATTTCAGAGGTGGAATAGGCAGGGGAGTGGGTTTCGAGCCTTTTCAGAAGCTGCTGAGTTTCTTGAGAGTTTCGGGCTGAATGCCGAATCCCTCCTGGGGAATGTGGGTTCTGAAAGGTGAGACCTACAGAAACCTGAAAGAAACTTAGCTTACTCTTAGTTTCATCTTTTTGCCTCCACATAACCATTAGAAAGCGTTCAGACATTCTACTGCAGGCCAAAGGGCAGCAGCCTATCCCTGCACCCCTCGTCAAATCTCCCTCAAACGCAAGACCAGGACAGCCCAACCTTTCGATTCATGGTTTAGCATAATAATCTCTAGTAAACTTTTAGGTTCCTGGGGACCGTCAAAGATCACCCTTTGGCGGCCAAAACCATAAAAGTGATAGTACGACCACCTTTGGCCAAGGAGTTTGTGGATTGCAAATGTCTAACAAGCCTCTTGCAGGAAAAACCCCTCCGGGCCCAAACCCCCCAAATTAACCAAATCAGCCTTTTGTGACCTACGTGACTCAGACAGACACCACCATGGCAGCGATCATGTGACTAACCCACCCATCGGCCTGCTGTCCATCACCTGACATCATCAGGACCTGCGCTTGTCTGCCCCTTTGGGATGAAGCGGAAGCAGACCACCACCCAATCACCTTAAAGATCTTCCCCAAGCAAGGGGAATGGTTAAAAGGACTCGACCACAGCGGCCATTGCCTTGCTAGACTCTGGTGTGGCCCTGTGCTCTGTGAGCGATGGCTGTCGCCATGCTTCCTGGCTTTGGTCCCCTCCCCCACCTTGGAGAGGTGAATCTTCTCTCTCCCTTCCCTTTCTCTCTCTAGTTTACTTTTAAATAAACTATGTTTTTAAATCTAACTTCTGTGCCATTATTTGCATTTTTCAGGTGGCATCGAATCACACCCCAGACAGCCACACTCATCTTAGAGTGCCAGCCCTCTTCCCGTCTGTGGGAAGTGATCTCTTTTTAAATAAATCTTTTCTTTCTTTCTTTCTTTTTTTTTTTTTTTTGAGTTGGAGTCTCACTCCGTTGCCCAGGCTGGAGTGCAGTGGCACGCACGCAGCCACCCCAGCGTCGATCTGCTGGGCTCTAGTGATCCTTCCGCCTCAGCCTTCCAGGTAGCTGGAACTACAGGTGCAAGCTACCACACCTGGCTACTTTTTGATTTATTGTAGGGACAAGGTCCTGTCAAGTTGCCTGGGCTGGTCTCAAACCTGTGGGCTCAGTCCATCCACTCGCTTTGGCCTCTCAAAGTGCTGGAATTACAGGCTGAGCCACCAAGCCAGGCCTAAATAAATCTTTTCTTTCTTCATCTTTTTGTGTTGCAAATCTTTGTGATACTCAGATCTCTGGTTACCGGTGCTGTGCCCCCTCCAGACCCTTCGTACCTAGCAGGTCTCATCTCTCACTTAATCTGTTCTTGGTTTCCCTAGTACCCTGGTCATTGCACTTGGACTTTTGCATGGACTTTTTTTACCCTCCCTCTTTCCCTCTTCCTTTTATTTTTATTTTATTATTATTATTTTTTGAGTTGGAGTCTCACTCGGCCCAGACTGGAGCACAGTGGCCGCTCCCGGCCACCGCAGCCTCGACCTGCTGGGCTCCGGCGATCCTTCCGCCTCAGCCTTCCAAGGAGCTGGAACTACAGGCGCGCGCTACCATGCCCAGCTAATTTTTTTTTTTTTGATTTATTGTAGAGATGAGGTCTCACCAAGTTGCCCAGGCGGGTCTCGAACCCGCGGGCTCAGGCAATCCACTCACCTCAGCCTCCCAAAGCGCGGGATTACAGGCTGAGCCACCGAGCCCAGCTTCCTTTTATTTTTATAACAGCTTTTTTGAGATATAACTCACAAAACCACTTAAGGACATCAAAATATTTTAGCCCCAAATATACAGAGAGTCCCCCAAAAATGTATACATTTTTTTTTTTAGTTAGGGTCTCATGGCCACCACAGCCTCAACCTGCTGGGTTCAGGCGATCCTTCCACCTCAGCCTTCCAAGGAGCTGGGACTACAGGTGTGTGCCATCACACCTGGCTAATTTTTTATTTATTTATTGTAGAGACAAGGTCTTGCCATGTTGCCCGGGTTGCTCTCAAACTCTCAATCCTCTCGTCTCTGCCTCTCAAAGTGCCGGGATTACAGGCATGAGCCACCATGCCTGGCGGTATATGTATTTTAAGAAAGGAAAAAGCTGTATTAAAATTGTGATAGGCAATAAGATGAATACAAGTTACGTTTGACTATTGCAATTAGAAGAGGTGCTCAAAGTGGTTACCATCAGCATTCCAGACCCTTCTGATTACGGTGAACATTGCTCAACATATGTATAAATTGTTTTGGCCACCCCTGGTATTTTTTTTATTGTTGATGAAAAGATGCCAAACTCTGTAAAAGATTTTAAGATCGTTTATTCTGAACCAAACTTGAGGACCTAAACTCGGGAATTCCCAGCCTCAGGAGGACCTGAGAATGTGTGCCACTGTGGTTGAATGTAGCTTGGTTATATGTCATTTCAGGAAGGCAGAAGTGACAAAAATCACACCTCAGTACATGTGAGATTTTCACTGGTTGGCTCTGGGGAAATAAGACTATTTCCAAGGGGTGGGGCACGTAGGTCATAGGTGGGTTCGAAGATTTCCTGACTGGTCATTTGTAGTTCCTATCTCAGCATTTTGAGAATCAGGAGAGGAGATGTTTTGCTGAGATAAGGGAAAGAGGAAAGACTCCAGGTTTGTTGATATGGAGATAAACCCTGTATGTAGTCGACTTCAAAGAAGATGGATAAGGTTCTTGGAGTCTGGGAGTCCCCAAGAAAAGGCTTTGCATGGCCATAAAATACTTTGATTTCCCTCTTTATTTTGTTATGCCAGAGTCAGGTTTTATGGCCCTAAATCCTGAAAGCAAAAGTTAAGATTTAGGGTCATAAAACCCCATCTGGTGAGTCTTTATCAGGCAGTGACTCCCCAAACCTCTTACTTAGGAATTTGGATAAGAGAAAAAAATGTCAGGTGTAGTCCTTATTATTTTTATAAAGACAGGGTCTTGCTATGTTGCCCAGGTTGGTATCAAACTCCTGGCCTCATGCGATCCTTCTGTCTTGGTCTCCCAAAGTGCTGGGATTACTGGCATGAGCCACCATACCCAACCCCAATATATATATATATATATATATATTTTTTTTTTTGAGTTAGAGTCTCTGTCGCCCAGACTAGAGTGCAGTGGCCGCTCCCAGCCACTGCAGCCTCGACCTGCTGGGCTCTGGCGATCCTTCTGCCTCAGTCTTTCGAGCAGCCAGAATTACAGGCATGCGCTACCACGCCCAGCAGATTTGTTCATTTATTGCAGAGATGAGGTCTCACCAAGTTGCCCAGGCGGGTCTTGAACCCGTGGGCTCAGGCAATCCACTCACCTCAGCCTCCAGCGCGGGATTACAGGCTGAGCCACCGAGCCCGGCTCCAAAATATATTTATTTGATGTATTTTGAAATGGTTGCAGCAGGCCCAGCCAACTGAGGTGGCCCTGAAAAACTGTCTTTTGTGGGGGAAATTTGCTTTTCTATTAATGTAGGCAGGCCTTCCCTTTCTAATCATTTCCTAGATCTAAGAGATATTAGTTGAAAGTCTGGACACCTTTAAAGGTCTGAAAAGAGGCATTTACCATCTATCCTTCCTGAGGACTGCTACCTGTGAGGTTTCATCTATATCAGCGGTCCTTAACCTTTTTGGCAGCAGGGACCAGTTTCATGGAAGACAATTTTTCCATGAATGGAATGGGGTGGAGGAGGATGATATTGAGTTGATTCAAGTGCAATGCATTTATTGTGCACTTTATTTTTATTACACTGTAATACATAATGGAATAATTATTATTATGAAATTATTTTGATACGAGTCTGCAAGCAATTGATCTATCAGGGCCTCTGTGCAGTCAGACCTCACTGCTAACGTTAATCTGAATTTGCAGTCACTCCTTAGCGCTAGTATCACCACCTCAGCTCCACCTCAGATCATCAGGCATTCGATTCTCTTAAGGAGCCGGTAACCTAGATCCCTTGCATGTGCAGTTCACGATAGGGTTCACTCTCCTAGGGGAATCTGGTGCCACTCCTGATATGACAGAATATGGAGCTCAGGCAGTAATGCAAGCGATGGGGAATGGCTGTGAATACAGATGGCCCGCCGCTCACCTTCGGCTGTGCGGCCTTGTTCCGGTATCAGTCCATGGCCTGGGGCTGGGGACCCCTGATCTATAGAACAAGACCTCCTCTGCTAGCCAAGCCTCTTCCCTTTCCCCTCCCATAACCTGTTTTGCCAGGATCCAAGTCCCCTTCTTTCTGTAGCCTCAAGATGGTGCAAGCTTCTATACCACATTGGGATGTTGGGTATTCCTAAGACCTATTTAAATAGGTCTGTATGCTTTTTCTCCCCTTAGTCAGTCTGCTTCACATCAGTGGTTTTTCAGCGAACCTCCTTGGAACCAGGGGCTTTGGCTCCCACACCATTAATTTTCACCCATGTAAAGTGTACAACCTGGCCAGGTGCAGTGGCCCATGCCTATCATCCCAGCACTTTGGGAGACTGAGGCAGGAGGATTGCTTGAGCCCAGGATTTTGAGACCAAATGGGGCCATGTAACAAGACGTCATCTCTACAAAAAAAATTGAACAATTAGCTGGGGGTGGCGGTGCATGCCTGCAGTCCCAGCTACTTGGGAGGTTGAGGTGGAAGGATTGCCTGAGCCCAGGAGGTCGAGGCTGTGGTGAACCATGGTCATGCCACTGCACTCCATCCAGCCTGGGTGACAGAGTGAGACCCTGACTAAAAGCAGATAAATAAATAGTGCACGATGCGATGCATTTCAGTACAGTCACAGTTGTGCATCCATCACCACAATGAATTTTAGAGCATTTTCATCATCCCCTCCCCCCCAAAAAACGCTGCCCTCATTAAGAGTTACTCCTCACCTCGTCTCTACCGTAAATCAAAATATCAGCCAGGCGTGGTAGCGCGCGCCTGTAGTTCCAGCTACTTGGAAGGCTGAGGCGGGTGGATCGCTGGAGCCCAACAGGTCAAGGCTGCGGTGGCCCGGAGTGCCCCTGCCCTCCAGTCTGGGCGACAGAGTGAGACTCCAACTTGGGAGGCTGAGGCAAGTGGATTGCCTGAGCCCGCGGGTTCGAGACCCACCTGGGCAACTTGGGAAGACCTCATCTCTACAATAAATCAAAAATTAGCTGGGCGTGGTAGCGCGCGCCTGTCGTTCCAGCTACTCGAAAGGCTGAGGCGGAAGGATCGCCGGAGCCCAGCAGGTCGAGTCTGTGGTGGCTGGGAGCGGCCACTGCACTCCAGTCTGGGCAACAGAGTGAGACTCCAACTAAAAAAAAAAAAAGAATCACTTGTTTAGACAATGCAGATCTAGATGACCTTGAACTCTTTGCCAAAGCCTGTAAGACCTTGGGAGAGAAAGCAAGAAATCTAGAATGGCTCCTGGGTTCTTGCCTGGGTAACTGAGGAGACAAAGTTGCCATTTTTCAACAAGGGCCCCTTGTAGTACACTCAGAATTTGTTCCTCCAGATCAAACGATAAACCAAGGGCTTGATCTGAAAGTTTTGAGAAGGTTGACTCACTATTTGTGGAAGAAACATCCTGAGTTGTGGCAAACAGGTGACTGGTTTTTCCACCATGACAATGTACCTGCTCACACCACACTGAGTGTTCGGCAGTTTTTAACCAAAAACGCATCACTCCATGCCCCACCCTTCCTAAATCTCACTCCCAGCGACTTTCTTTGTTTGTTTGTTTCTCCAGATGAAAAAAAGTCCTTAAAGGAAAATGTTTTGCCCGTGTGGAAGAAGTGAAACAAAAAAATGGCAGAAGCACTAAAGGCATAAAAATTGACAAATCCAAAAACTGTTTTGAGCAGTGGAAAAAGCATCTCAAAATGTTTATTGCATCAAATGGAGAGTATTTTGAAGTTGACTGAAGTTTAAATATGTAAGAATACACACACACGTTTTTATAAATAAATCTGGGTTTTTGGGGGGCATCTCCCCTCACATACAGTCAGTCACCATATCTGTGAATCCACAGATTCAACTAACCTCAGGCCAAAAATATTTGGAAAAAATCGTGTATGTACAGATTTATATTCTTGTCATTATTACCTAAACAATATAGTATTATGTCAATTTCTATAACATTTATATTGTACTGGGTATTATAAGTAATCTAGAGATGATTTAAAGTATATGGGAGGATATGTGTAGGTTATATGCAAATACTACACTGTTTTATATATAAGGGACTTGGGCATCTATGGATTTTGGTATTTTCAACAGGCCCTGGAACAAACCCCCCACAGATACCTAGGGATGACTGTGTGTGTGTGTGTGTGTGTGTGTGTGTGTGTGTATGTGTGTGTGTGTGTAAGAGAGAGAAAGAGAGAGATCTCATATGCTAGAAATACACAAGTATATATCTATCCACATATATGAATATGCATATGTATAATTGATACTTATGAGAAAGTATTAGTTATGCTTGCAGCCTTACCCAATCTACAGCCCTGAATTCTCCTCCCTGGCAAGCTTTGATCTCTCTCTATGAAGTAAATCTCCATGTGCAAGCACTTAGCCCACTTTAAATCAAGTCCAATAATTTAACTATCCAGTATTGCCTTTTCATAATCTGCTTTAATTGTTATTGATTCGGGTGTTTGGAAAGTGCCCGGAGATGATAAAGGCCTCCTGTCTGTTTTGCCTCTGGCCGCTTGCTGGTTGGTCCCTGGCTCATCTTTGGCTCTTCAATTGGTCTCTTTAGCACTTCACAGATGGTTCCACCTCCTGCCCTGCAAGGTCCCTCCTCCTGCAACAAATTGAATTACCAATAAAAAACAAACTGGAAAATGATAGGCAATTAAATAGAATCAGTTATTCAAAAGAAGGTTTAATATGGAAAGACAATGGGAGCTTCATTCACCAGTGAAGTGAAATACATAAATTGTACATATTTTATTCTCTCTATATGTTAGAATCAAATCAAGACATTTGAAGAGAAATTCCTGCCCACGGTTTGACCAAGGTATTGGCAATGTCCCTTGTATGCTGATCTCTGACAAGTCCTGTCTCCCGTATGTTGGCTGGGTTTCGGTTCTCACATTTTTAATAGGAGTCTGATAACCTTTAGTTATCTTTTGGTCTTTGAGTGACTAGCAATGGCAGGGAGAAAAAAGGCAATTGGAGCCATGCCATGGAGAGAAGATTGGTATTTTGATGATGGATAAAGTTAAAGTTAAATTATACAGAACTTTTAAAACATACCAATTAGTTCATAATTATCATAAATATCTTTTCCTTGTAGCATCATCACTTGTATTTGTCCATGTGTAAAAGACAAAGTTGGGCAACTTGGCGAGACCTCATCTCTACAATAAATTAAAAAAATATCAGCCGGGCGTGGTAGCACGTGCCTGTAATTCCAGCTACTCGGAAGGCTGAGGCGAAAGGATCGCCGGAGCCCAGCAGGTCGAGGCTGCGGTGGCCGGGAGCGGCCACGCACTCCAGTCTGGGCGACAGAGTGAGACTCCAACTCAAAAAAAAAAAAAAGAAACTATGTAAACTACTTCTTAGGGCTGAATAAAAAGGCGCTACTGCAGTTCTTCCTCTCTAACATAGGAAAAGAATATCTCAGCTGCTGAGAGAGATAGAGAAAACTCAGAACCTAAGTTCTGTAAATCACTGTGAAGCTATAAACATAAGGTTATATGCACAATAGAATATTATTCTACCATGAAAAAGAATGAACTCCGGCCATTTGCAACAACTTAGATGGAAGTGGAGGACACTATGTTAAGGGAAATAAGTCGGGCACAAAAAGACAAATACCACGTTCTCATTCATATACGGGAGTTAAAGAACTTTATCTCATGGGAGTAGAGAGCATTATGGTGGTTACCAGAGGCTGGGAAGGGGGGAGATGAAGAGAAGTTGGTTAATGGGTACCAAGGAATGAGATCCAGTGCTTGGTATTACAGTAAGGAGACTATAGTTAACAATAATTTATCGCATATTTCACAATAACTGGAAGAATAGATTTGGAATGTTCTCAACACAGAAAAAGAATTAATGCTTGTGGTGTTGGATATCCCAATTACCCAGATTAGATCATTACACATTGTATGCTTGCATCAACATATCACATGTACCACACAAAAAGTACAACTATTACATATTTATAAACATTAAAAATAAAGTTTTAAAAGAATAGTAGGATGTAGGAATGTGTGACAGTAAAATCTTCCCTTTTTAGTAAATGGTGGAGAAACTATTTTGTATCTGTGTTCTAAAGCTGTTCTGGTTTGTTTATATATAATTTAAATTGTAGGTTCAAGAGGAAGGGAAAAAAGAAGTCATTTCTCCTTTTAGAAATAAAGCTGGGGACACGTTAGCATGGTAAAATGAAAATACTAAGTAAATAATAAAAATTAGCTTGCTATAGCTTCAACTGTAAGGCCAGCAGGAGATCAGTAGTATAGTGAATTCACAGGGCTCTGTACCAAGAAAACCTGTTTTAGAAAGCGAAGACTTGGGGCCAGTGGATGTGCAGACACATTAGACACAAGAGATTGTCTGAATAAATGCAATTTGTCCAACTGTGTGTAGCAAAGAGCTTACTTCAAGGCAAAGACAAGGAAGGAAGCTGCTAGGCGAAGGGCTTCAGTTAGTCATTTAGTATTAAGTCCAAAATGCTTCCAAACAACAAACAAACAAACACAACAAGGAAATGGCTTCTTTCTTCTAAGGGATATGAGGAGAGTGAAAGTCCCTGCCAGAGCTTTCTGATGCAAATCTGCTCTGACTCCCTGAACCACTCAAACCACCTCTGGCTGTGCCCCAGAAATCCTTGGATTCCAAAGGCAGCTCTATTATGAATTTGCAACTTAAGTGAGAGAGAAAACTTGCATTTTAAAAAACAACTTTAAATTACAAGTTTATTTTAGGTTTTTGTGTATGAACTCCTTTTAGTTTCTCAACACTTTAAACAAGTGAATATTTAAATTTCTAATTTTTTCCTCTATACATAATGTTGTTTTTGCATATATTTAAGGAAACCAATGATGTAAAATATGCAATTTAAAGTTATTAAAAATTGTTACATTATGGTGACTCAGCTATATTATGATGGCCTTGGAAAACAAAACTAGTAGACAAGAACAACTTTTTTAAAAAGGCAGCTTAAGTAACTTCATTCACTATTTGTTGCTTCTGGCTCTAGGATTTGTCTGCTTTTGAAGGGCGCAGGGAACAGTCAGAAGGGCCCCCCCCCAAGATGGCGCTGAACACTACAGGGCCACATGAAAACAACAAAGACCCTAAGTTCCAGCTTCCCCCTGGACGGTTTCCCACACACGCGAAGTTCAAACCTGCGAGCCAACAATCTCCTCCTATGACAAATCAGCCTTGTAGTACCCTCCAATAGTAATGTAACACAACTTCGGACCACCCTATTTCCACTCTGCTCTACCCAATAGAATGCTAGCACGACTTCTTCCTGCCCTTGCTAAACTAATAAATACAGCTCTCTCCCTGCATAGCTCTCTCTCTCTCCCTCTAGCTCTACCGCCATTTTAATAAATCTCTTGGTCCCCAACGGGTGTGGAGTTGTTACTGGCAGCCAAGTTCTTTCATTGGTGCCGTGACTCGGATCGGGTTTCTCTCGCCCCTGTGCGAGTCTCTCTCGCCCTTGGGCAAGACCCCGATTTGGCACCGGTGACTACTCCAACCCTCCCAGACCTTCCCCACCCTCTTGAACACCTGAGCCGCATCCACCAGCGATCATTGGATAGGTAAGCCCCCCCCCCAAACAAGGACGCCTGAAACTTGCCAGGGATCACTGGAGGGAACTGACCTCATGATCCAGCCCCTCCGGCCCCTTGGCAAGGGGGAGCACATCCCGCCTTGGCCTTCACGGCCACAG
>CAUYQG010257894.1:0-12834 GCA_963574415.1 Tarsius wallacei
GCAGGCGAAACCTCATCTCTACAATAAATCAAAAAAAAATTAGCCGGGCGCGGTAGCGCACACCTGTAGTTCCGGCTACTCGGAAGGCTGAGGCTGAAGGATCGCCGGAGCCCAGCAGGTCAAGGCTGCGGTGGCCGGGAGTGGCCACTGCACTCCAGTCTGGGCGATCGAGTGGGACTCCAACTCAAAAAAAAAAAAAAATAGTGGCATACTCTTGTAGCCCCACCTACTTAGGAGGCTGAAGAGGGAGGATCATCACCTGAGCCCAGGAGGTCAAGACTGTGCTGAGCTGTGATAGTACCACTGCACTCCGGCCAGGGAAATAGGCCTTGAGTGACAAATAATAAAATTTCAAAAAAGAATGTTATCTTTTTTTTTTGAGTTGGAGTCTCCCTCTGTCACCCAGACTAGAGTGCAGTGGCCACTCCCGGCCACCGCAGCCTCGACCTGCTGGGCTCCGGCGATCCTTCAGCCTTAGCCTTCCAAGTAGCCGGAACTACAGGTACACGCTACCACGCCCGGCTAATTTTTTTGATTTATTGTAGAGATGCGGTCTCGACAAGTTGCCCAGGCGGGTCTCGAACCCGCAGGCTCAGGCAATTCACTCACCTCGGCTTCCCAAAGCACGGGATTACAGGCTGAGCCATCGAGCCTGGCTGAAAGAATGTTATCTAAGAACTAAATTATCACATAGGATCAGAAAGTTGGTATATCCCTGAGGTGAAATTGAAGGTATATTGCTTGCCTTGCCAGCTGAAAGCAAAGTGCTTCCGGTGGTCTTTACTAAATGGTATAAAGAAAAAGAAAAAAAAAAAAAAACAATTGCCAGCTCAACAGCTAAGTACCAGGTATCAGGGAAAGTGTTAATTTGATCAAGTAGTAAATCCATCTCTGATACAGCAGCTGCAAATAAAGTCACCACTTTGTTAACTTTCTGATAATATATTGACATGCACTGTGGTTCATTTGTCTTCAGACATGCCAAGTAGGTGAGGTAAGTTAAATGGGCAAGTAGAGAGAATCTCACCCTTGCCTCTTTTAAATTTTGATGATGGCATCATTTATGGGATTACACTTTGCCTTTCCTGCTTTAATATTCCTCACTCTACAAGTCAGGGATCCATTGTGGAGATTATGCTAGTAGCTTCATATGTCTGTTTATATTATGAGTTTCAGAAATGGGAAACAATTGGGGACACAAATCAGCCTATTGTGAGATAAACCTGAGTTAAAGCTCCACTGGTCACCTCATATCCTTAAGTTCCTGCTCTATCTGATGGACCAAAGTAACATTTTTGGTCTTCTAGAATTAGCATCAGTTTAAAGTCAGTGTCTAGTAGTCCTTGAAAGGTAGGTTATTTCTCTTTTCCCAATGTACAGTTAAACTGGTAAAAAATAGTTGTTCTCTTTGGAAAAAGCTCACAGAAAAATTAACAGTATACATTTCTGACAATATACCACATCTTTCCTCAAAGTTACCTGGCCCTTCCTTTATTCAGTGAGTTCTAGGTCAGCAAACTGGTTCAAATTTGGAAATTGAGTGGCCATGACTCACTGATTTTGATTCAGGTTAGATTTTTGTTCACTTGACATAGACCTTCCTGTTTATACAGATAAAGTAAAAAAAATTAGTAGATTTCCTGCCTATTTTATTTAATATCTACTTGATCATGATCAACTAGCCAACATCTTATATCTGTAGGGGTCAGGAAGTTCCGATTGCTACTTTGACTTTGCTTTTCATTGCAGTAACCATGCCTTTCTTGCCTTTGGCAGTTGAGTTCTGCCATTTAACTCCTGCCACCCCATGATTCAATTACTCCTATTGCATTTAGGTTTTCTAATTCAGTGGCTATAGTTTCCACTGGGAGGTCTTACTTATGAAGAACAATCATAGAGACTTGAAGAATGCTAGGGATCCCTCTACAAATGTGTTGATTGCAGTAATGGTGAAAGGGTTGTCACTGGGACATCCCTCTCCCCCACCCAACACCCAACAGTGTGGGTGAGTAGGTCTTAAATGACAAATTCACTCTAACACTCCAATCCCCCTAATTTCCATAAGCTTTGAAATTCCTTCTTCCATGTTACACAAGGCAGGTTCAACATTTCTAATGTGCTCACCACAGGATACCTTTTGGTCCATGTTTCAGACAGCCAACCAAAGGAAAAAAAAAAAAAACACTGGTAGAACTCTTTCTAACCTCCTGAGCTGTAACATTACTTACAAAACCTCTGTCTGTTGTGATATAATAAGCAGAATCTCTTTTTGTTGAACTCATATAAATAACTTCAGCCTGATCTAACTTAACGTTTCTTCCACCGTTATTCCACACACTAATATTAATCCATTCCCATAAACGTTCTTTGGATTTCTATCAGGGAAAGCTAGAAAACTCAACTAGTTCTTTTGGAGTGTAGTGCATATCCTCCTCTGCCATGCTTTGTGTCTCACCTTCAGGGTTCTGCTGGGTCTTGAATCTTGTTATAAGTATAGAAGCAAAGAGGGGTGAGATGATGGCTGAGGAGAGTCAGCATTGTCTTACCTGACAGCACTCTTAGGAAAGGCCATTACAGCCTCCATAGGCAATGCAGGGGTAACCTTTTCAAAGGGCAGTGGAGAGGCCACCACCAATGGGATGAGAAAACCTCTTCTACTGGCAAAGATGACTCATCAGAATTTCAATAAGGATACCATTCTTTCCCTATTGATGCCCTCACTTTAACAGTAGATGCCTGGCTAAACTGGGAGTTCAATGTGTGCTGTAAATCAGCCATTTGAAGTTAGATTTTTTATTAGATTTTCAGGAAGTCTCGGTCCTGTGGCTACAGGAGATAGGGTCTTCTTCAGAGAATACATGCATGCTGCTATCAGTCCTTTATGGGGCACTTGGACTAGAAATTTGAGTTTATCTCTTTTTTCAATACTTCTTCCAGTGACATTGGATGTAACCATCCAAGTGTCATAAGCATGGTCATTCGCTCTTTGCTTCCTATAAGTCCTTAATTAGTAGTAACCAAAGTAAATATTTTATGATTTCTATTGCCAGATAGCCATAGAGTCTCTCTTTACTGTTGGAAATAGAGTCATTATTGTCTTTAAATACAATCATATTAGAGAGCCAGTTCCAGAAACCTTAGTATTAGAAACTTATTCTTAAAATTCTGTTTCTACAGAACCACTATGGAAACCAAAATCTGTATTAGTCCGGGTTCACCAGATGTAGTTATATTATCTATATCAAATAGAAACTTTGCATATGAATTTATTTTATTGTATTTTTGTTTATATTAGCTCAGCATTCTGTTGTTGGATTTCCAAAACTTCAAATTTGATAATGACTGCTTGTTTGTTTTTTTAAGATATAAATAAAAGTGTGCTCAATAATCATGCTAAATCTTGCAGAGAAACTCATTATTCTACTCGGTGAGTTTACTGCTTACATATCTCTGATATCAAGTCTATATTTTGCTAATCATGAATATACAATTTTTTGGGGGAGTTGAATTCCTGTATTGAATTCTGTACCAATATCATCACAAAACGGTTGAAGATTTCATATTTAAATTTTTAACTGAAGGTTTCTGGCAATGATGGACAAAATGTGGGAGAGTACATTAAACAAATTAGTATAGATTGATGGAATTGAAATTAAACATGTGGCAATACCATTACTTTTTTTCTTTATTCTAACTAGTGAATTTATTGGTAAAGGTCATGATAATACTTTAACATTCATTGTTTGACATGGATTTAACTTGTTCTCAGCAATTTTAAATTAAGCTTGCAATTTATCATGCCAATTTATCTCACTATTTAGCCAAGCAGTTTCTGTATTAAGTGTCCAGTCAGGGAGTGCTATATCACTAACAATCTCCAGGGGACTAGTAGAAAGTTTTCTCAAATCTGAATCAATCTCTGTATCACACAGACTCCTCTGAAACCAAGTCATTGTCTGAAAATAACTCCTACGTGCTTGGTAACACCTGGAACTTCTTTGATCTACGCTGGGCATAGTTAATAAAGACAGTAATAACATAGTTAATGGAGTCTGTTGAAGTATTCACAGTTAGAAAACACATTTAAAGGATATTTATAATAACTGTAATAATTGATTCTTTTTATTTTATGCAAGTTCTGTTTTCTAGTTTATTCAGTTCTTTGATGCAGACTTACTACTCCATTTGAGGTTATAAGTATTTATGTTACAAATAGCCACATATGTAGTATTGTTTTCAATGAGTTTTTAATTTGGAGATATTTTTCAATATTTTTTGAGACCAGTGAGGAGATTTTGCAGTCCTTCTTTCCATCATTATCTTTATGAATTCAGAAAGTTGAAGGAGGTGATGATTAGCACAGCTCCAGATTAATTTTGAACAGTCAAATCTCCCAACTAGAAAAAGAATCACAATATAAAAATGTAACAGCATATTATAGTACAGAAAGCTAATTTCCTGTTGCTGTTACAGATTCACTCCCTAAAAATGTCAGAACAATCTTATTTCATAATTTTAACACAATAGTGGAGAGCTGTTGTAATAGAGCAAGTGTTTATGATAATTAGGTTTTGCTGAATAATGTGGTTCTTCAAAGATGATAGTTGTGGATATTGATTTTCCAAATGGACTGAGCCATTGATTGAATGCAATTTGAAGAGGAACAAAATTAGTCTCTTGAATTTACCTGGGGCGGCTACCGGTGGAATACATTATCTGAGGAATCCCATATCTATGTGTCAAGGACTCCCCCTGCTTGTTGGTTCATTTGTGGAATCACTTCTTAGTTAATAATATTTACCTCTAAAACCACAGGTGACTCCAAGGATATTGTTCACTGATTGATGGTTTTTCTTTGGTAAGATAAATGAATTCTGTAGTTAAATTAAGAATGCTAAACTCTTTGATTCATACAACAAAATGAGAAAGTAGGATGTTGATGGTCCTTTGCATATAGAAGCAAACTATTATTAAGAGATAAGACAGATTTTTTTTTTAATTTTCAGAGAGAGCTGTCACAACAGTGAAACAAATAACCCTCAGAGTGAAGACAATTGAAAACACCATGTAAAATAGGCCAGGTAATTCTTCAATTTTTATTAAGCAAAGAAGTTCACCCATTGAGGTTAGTTGTAAAAGTGATCAAGTTAAAAGCCATATATGTAAGATGCTAAAGCATTTTTTTCCAAATTTTAGTCTTTCTGAAATAACAGTAGCAAATGTTTATTGTGCATAGTCACATGAAATGTTCAATTTAATGTTACTAAAATTTTAATATCCCTTATAGAAAATAGGAAAAATCCTAACTTCTAAGGAAACATTATTTCTTTTTTTCTTTTTTATTGTAAACTGTTTATAGTATACAGATAGTCCAGAGAATAATATAATATCAAATATGATATTTCATTTTAATCACATCTAACAAAAATAAGCAAAAACAGAAACTGAAGATGTAGTTGAATATTACTTGCTCTCTAGTACTTTTCTCTGGTGCGTTTCAAATTTCTTCCCTCCATCTACTAAGAGTCACCAAAACTCAAGCATGGCAGATATTGTTCTCATGCATACTCTTATTCAGTTATTTTAATTGTATAAGAGTGTAAATGTTTATTACATACAAAGTATATGCATTTTGAATAGAGTCTAATATACTTTTCTATACTTGATATTTGTGAAATTAAATTCAATGGCATCTTAAAATAGCAAGTGGCAAGATTTTATTTTATTTTATTGTAATAAATAAGCTGAGTATGTTATTTTGTCTTTATCGTGTTGTATACTTTATTATTTTCTTTCTATTAATTTTTGTTAATGCTTGGGACACTTCCTCTCAGTTTGTATTATCCATATTAGGTAATCCATCTTTCTATCTGGTAGATGTTGCATTTTATTTTGCTTTATAATTCATATGCTGAAGTTTTATTATACAAATATATATAGCTCACACATATATACACACACATTCACTCATATATGTATGTGTGTGTATACACATACACACACACACACGCACACACATTTTATACACATACACACACATCAATAGACACATGTATTTAAATACATGAACATACACTGTTTTCAGTTTTGAATAATTCCACGTTTGGAATACTAGTCATCAAGTTTTATAGTTTCTAATTCTTTCATTTTAGTTCTTTGCAGCTTCTATATATTCAATCAAGTTATGTGAACATCTCTTTCAGATATTTACACATTACTTAGCAGTGCTGTGTTTCTGGATCTGTTTTCCATTTCAAAAATTCTTTTTTTTTTTTTTTTACTATATCCACTATAGGAGATATGCTCTTAACTAAGTTGTATTTTTTATTTCAATATCTATTAATTTTATTTCTAACAGCTATAATTGGTTATTTTTCTTCTAGTTCATTAGGCCAGATCTTTTCTTTTTTACAGCTCCTGAATTGTAATTGTCTACTCACTTATTTGTATTTAATATTTAATTAATACTATCCTAATTGCACATTTATGCTGCTACTTTGGTGACAACCCTGAAAATTAGATGTGTTTTTGATACACTATAGTAATATAAATATTTATGTTGCTGTATCCCTGAAAAATACTGGAATCTTAAATGACATGTTGTATCATGCATTTCAATTTTACGTGTATTTCATTCCCTTAATTAATTACTTTTTTTTTCCAAAATATCTGGACATAACAACTAAAATTATATATTTAATGCCTTTTGTGTTTGCTTCTCAAAAATGAAATACTTAGGTACAAATATAACAAAATGGTTATATTTTTGTTATACAAGGAAAAGCATAACATTGATGAAAGAACTTTAAAAAGGACTAAATACATTTGAGAGTTATTTTATGTTAACTGACAGGACAATTCAATTTTGTCAGTTTCATCTTTAATTATTTTGGATGCGTGATAATTGCATATATAGAGTGAGTACCCGTGATAGTTTGATACATGCATACAATGTATAATAGTAAAGTCAGGATAATTGGAGTGTCCATCATCTCAAGTATTTATTATTTCTTTCTGTTTGGAACATTCCAATTCCATTTTATCAGTTATTTCAAAATATATGATAAATTGTTAACTATAGTCGTCCTATTGTGGTACCAAACACTAGATCTTATTTCTTATATCTAATTGACAAATGTTGCATGTTCTTCCTAATATATGGAAGCTAAAAACACTGTTGAACTCATGGAGATAGAAAGTAAAATGATGGTTACCAGAAGCTGGGAATAGTATTGGGGAGAAGAGGGTAAGCAGAAGATGATTGGTGGGCCCAAATATTGATCATTATTCTAGAACTGCATAACTAACAGCTTACAAGTTATCTACAAAAGAAAGTTCCAACCTTCCCACTTCTCACAAATACAAAATAGAAATAACCATCTCTATGATAGTGTTTTAATTATTTCTGTGTGGGTGACTGGTAGTTGAGGCAGGCTTCCTGGAAAAAGAAAAATGATGGACTGGGTCTTACTGAATGCATCTGGCTTAAGTAAGTGGAAAGGATAACTTATTATAGAAAGACGCAGCAACCTGCGCAAAGGTGGAAAGATAGCTTCTTTATTGCTTTGTGTTAATGACTTTGTTGTTTTCCATTTGTTGACAATGTCTTGGATAAAAACGGCAGCTCCTTTGGAGGTTGTATGCAGGTACTGAGTTTTTATCATGATAATCTCAAGGAAAATTGAATAGATAATTACTATGGGCCTAATAGCAAAAAGCATTCAACAGCTGAATAAGATTGAATTTCATTTTATAATCAAGGAGAAACCACTGAAAATTTTTTCAATCATAAAACCACACACAAAAATTATGACTGGAAAATTATGAACAAATACACTCTTGGAGTCTGTTTTATATTTTGCAATGATGAGCGACAACTATCTGCCTTATTGAGTAGTTGTTGCAATTAAATTTTAATATTCAGCCTCTGTTGACATATTAAAAAATAATTCCAATAGTCTGGATCTAGATAATAAGAAATAAATGTGATGCTATTAGCAAATACAAGAAAAGAACAGAGAATGGAAAGGGAAGGAAATAAATAGGATGAATGAGAATAGAGCTTAGAAAATAAGTCATTTCTAGAGATGTAGATGTGAGTTTCCCTTACAAAATAATAAGCCATAAAAAGAACGGGATTCTAAAGGGAGAGATATAGGGTTAAAAGGAAAAAGAAAAGAAGGAAGAGAAGAGAGAGATTAAAAAAAGGAGGAAAGTAGATGAGGGTAAACCAAGTTGAGGTTAAACCCGGAGTGCCTATTTTTTATGGATGTCAAAAAAAAAAAAAAAAGAATATAAATTGGAGATATAATTGATGTTTCTCACTTTTAAACGCAATGAAGAAGTCAAAGAAATGAGAGATTTATGAGAGTCATGTGACCTAAAAAGTGCTGTCGTACCAGTGCAGTGGGTTCAGAAGCAAGTTGCAAAGAATGACGATATAATGGAAACGGATGTGAGGAAATGGAAAGACAAATAGTACGGGTAACTATCTTAAAAGAATTTTGTCAAAGAAAGAAAAGAACACATTTGAATAGAAATGTAACTTGAGTTGTGCATGAACACACACACAAAGAACTGTCAAGAATGAAAACAAGAAAATTTGGGCAACAAAAGTAAAGGAAGTGGTAGAAAAAGGTACTACAGACATAAAGTAAAGGAGGTGAGGGAGGGTAGGTGGAGGGAAGTAGATGGAATGATGGGATAATTTTTTGAAGGAGACAAGAAGAAATAAAAGGAGAACACATAGAAAATTCACAATTGAAGAAGCATGAAAGGTGCTTCCAGGCCCAGAGTGGAAATTTAAAGAAGAATCAAACATAGTGTTTGCCCCAGAGGCTCTCACAAGATCACACAAAGATAAGAGGTCTTTCCTGGGATATAGCATGGTGTTAAAAAGTAATGTTTTGTTGCTGAATTACTAAAGAAAGAGTTGTTGGTTTTTCTGTGCTAAGCCTAAAGATAACTTTTTAAATTAATTTTTCTGCCTGGCAGAATGTACTAACATGTTATTCATCTTGTAAAAGGATGGGAAAACACAAGAAGATTTTCAAGGCATCCCCAACATTGACACTAGTTCCTATAATTTTAATGCTTTAATAAAAGAAATGCCATAGTTAGATTATTAACTATTTCCATGCAAACAGATACTTAACTGTCAAGTAAAGTAGACCCTATTAAAGAGAAGAACAAGTCTCTGTGATTCTGTCTTAAATGCATCAGGGAAGATGTAATCGATATTGTTCATTTGTAAATATTCCCAGGAGAAAAAACAGAATGCTTTTAAATGAAGTATAAGATTCTCTTTCCCTGTCCAGTATCATTGATAACTCATCAAGCCAGTTCAACCATAAGCCAAATAAATCTATCTAAGCTGCTCCTTCTCTCTGTCTCTCTCTTTTATCTTAAGCCATTTTTGGGGGAAAAGATGTAGGACTGGGTTTTAAAAGAAATATTTCTTATTCATGTAATTTTCAGTGATGACATTATACCTTTGTATTTTTTTCCAGCAAGACAATCATAAGAATGTTCTCTGCACTAGTCAATTACAGACTGGGCATATACTTGACAATTATTTATTGTATTTATAAAATAAATAAAATAAAACACAGTTAATAATGTGCATCATGTAAGCATTTCAATCAGTCTGAATTAGTCACTGCATAGCTTAGTATCCAAGATGAGAGTAGATATTTAAACAGAAGATGCAAACATTAACAATGTAACTCTTTGCCTTGTAAATTCTTATCTGAATTGCGATCACTTCACAGCTTTAAATTATTTTGACTAAGTTATTGAAATTTGGAATTTTAAAAAGTATTTTATCCAACTAGAATCAGGTAAATAACAAAATAAATGCAGTTGCCACAAGACACACACATTTCCAAGCATAGTGTTCATGACTTCATGGCTAAAATTGAATGTGATTTTATATGACAACATGTTTGAATATTTTTGTTGTGTCTTAAAAGAAGTATAGTATTTCAAGTAAGGCTCTGTCTTCTTGGCTTGCTCCTCCTGGTATGCACATTTGGCCCCCGCTCCAGTGTACTGGACACGGATGATCAGATCTGATATTCTTAGCCTGCTGCACCTGCCATAGAACCTCTAACCTGTAGTTCAAAGGAGTCCCTGTCCTCTTGGCCACACTCACCAGGACTTTAGCCACTCCAGTGTGAAGTTGGAGATGAGACGTGTTGGTGGCCTGCTCCTCGGGCAAAAAACAGTAACCTTTGCCTGGGAGCTGTGGACAGAGGGAACCCATCTTCTTGGTCACATCAGTCCAAGGTAGGGGTTCTTTGAAGCTGAGCTGTGGACGGAGTAGGAAGGAGGGAGTGGGGTGTGGCTTCAATGCCACAGACTCTCGCTGCTCTTACCAAGTTTCAGTAGATTTTCTTGAATGAATGTTTCTTCATTTGTAAAAAAAAAAATGTCTACTATATTTCATCAGCCTTAATATTTAATTCTCCAGAAATTGGATAACATGTTTCAATTGACTAATCAAATTACATACACAAGGAGGAATAGACTTATGTAAACATTACTAAATTGTTTTGCTTTAAACTTCATACAAATTCCGGTCCTGCTGACCAGCACACCTGGCTTTTACTTAGTGAAGGTAATTGTTTATCACTTCTTTCTGCTGCATCCTAGTTGCTTAATACAAGAGGAAAGACCTAGGCTTGAATTACCACATAGTAAGGAAAGAAGAAGAAATTACATTCAAAGGAATACTCATGGAGACAGAGAGGAAAAGTGAGAGACCCCAACAAAGCAACTCTGTCCCTTCCAGTGATGACCAATAATAAATATGGTTTCGTAAACACATTCACACCATCATAACTCTTCTTTTAGGTGGGATAAAGGTGATAGGTGTAGCAACAAAATTGTGGAAAGCTTGACATAGTCCTAGACACAGGGGAAAATCAAGGTATCGTAGGGTGGAAATTTGTTATGTATTGACCAGAGGGGCAATCTTTAAACAAAATTATCAATATAGAATTAGGCATACAATTCTAAGCTATTACTAAAAATATAAATAAAAAATTTCAGTAAGTCAGCATAACATTTTTGCAAATTATTTTACTGTGGAAAATTACTTTAGAGAGATTAAAAAATCATTGCAATATAATAACTGTTATTCTAGTTTCAATTGAATTTATTTAGGGTAATTTCTGATAAACTTATTAAAGAGTCATGTGACAAATGTATTATTAGGTATATTTTTTCTTTATTTTCTCACTTAATGATTGCAATGTTTATACATGTATTGGGTTCACTAGTTATCTGCTTACTCTCATAAGTAAAATTATAATTTTGTATTATATAATATTAATTCTTCATTTAAATTAGAATTGGGGTAATCTTCACTCTGTTTATCTTTTTCTGCTTATTAAATACAGATTAAAACTCATGAAGCAAAAGAGTAAATTTATAAGGGTAACAAAATATGTCAGAAACACAGAATCATCTATTGAAATACCAATTCAGTTGAGTTTTTAAAAAGCTGTCTTTTTTCATCTTATCAGTGAATTATTATGAAATTTATAATATTTTAATCACTTTCAACATTAAAAATATTGACAAGGGACAGAAATGTCAGTATCCAAGACTAAATGCCAACAATCAGGGGAAATCTAAGAATAATAGCCTAAGTAGAAGTTAAGCAAGAAATATTATAAAGCATTATTTCCAGTTGTTGCCTGAGCATCTTATATTCTGTAGCTCTTTGATTCTAGGACATACTCTTTAATCTTGGTTTATATTAACATGCACTTGTTTGCTCTTTTCTACTTTGTAATACTTCTTTATTCAGTTAATTTATTTGAAAATCTAAATTTAACTTGTGTAGTGAGAATTTTCTGACACAACCAGTTTAAAACTATTTTTACTCTTCTGACTTCTGGCTACTTGATCTTTGAGAATTGGTTAATACTAATTAAATCAGTGGGTTGGGTTCTATATGGATGAATTCAAAACATAATTTATTTCAAGTTCAGAAAGGGACATAAAGTCATCAATTTATGTGACACGTAAACCAAACATTTTGCTATTTCTCACTTTACCTAATCTCAGATTGACATTTTTCAGACTAATTTTTTATACAGGAAAAGGGGGAAAAAGACTTTAGTCACAACTTTTTCACTATCATTTCTTATATTCTAACAGTATAAAAATATCTCTAAAGATATCTAAAAATTGTAGATTTCAATATTTATTAATCTCTGGTTGATCTTCGTTTCTTTTTAGAACTCTTTGTGTATTAAACTGTGTGACTAAACCCGTTAATGAGCAAAATGGAAGGGAAGTCAAAAAGTGATGGGTATTTGGTATTTTCCCAATAACTGCCACTTTATTAAACTATAGACCAATCCAGGGCAAAAAATCTAGAAAATGCTAAGATACTTTATGTAAAGAATTAGATTTTTTAACTTGTCTTTTGAGTTAGTAAAACCAGGAAAAACAGTAGAATACTGCTTGATAAAAATAATAGGATAGTACATAATTTGAACTATTTATCTCATGATGATCTATGGAACATCTACAAAGATCTTTTCAATATTCAATTAAATATGTGTTGATATTTAGTTACAACTAATTATAGCTGAAAAACAAATATATTCTTATGGTTATACTTGAAACAATGTACCAGTTTTCTGGAGATAACAATTACAATTAAAAGAAGAGGAAGACAGCCGGGCTTGGTGGCTCAGCCTGTAATCCCGCGCCTTGGGAGGCTGAGGTGAGTGGATTGCCTGAGCCCGCGGGTTCGAGACCCGCCTGGGCAAGCGAGACCTCATCTCTACAATAAATCAAAAAATTAGCCGGGCGTGG
>CAUYQG010257902.1:0-11549 GCA_963574415.1 Tarsius wallacei
ACCACAGCCTGTATCTGCTGGGCTAAGGCGATCCTTCTGCCTCAATCTTCCAAGTAGCTGGAACTACAGGCGCGTGCCACCATGTCCGGCTAATTTTTTGATTTATTATAGAGATAAGGTCTTGCCAAGTTGCCTAGGCTGGTCTCAAACCTCTGGGCTCAGGCAGTCCTCTTGCCTCTGCCTCCCAAAGTACTGGGATTACAGACGTGAGCTACCGTGCCCAGCCTGTCTTAACTTTCTGAAATTAATAACTGTCTCCATTAATTTAGAGACAGTATTTTTCCTGTTTTTTTTCAGAACCTAGTTTAGAGCCTGGAATGTCAAAGCATTCAGTGAACTCTTTTAAACAATAGATTTTTGAAAAGCAATGCTACACTATATTTTAGAGTATTTGGATTTTTTTAAAGTGGCTTAACCTTTAAATGCATATATAATTTGCACATAAACTGTTAGTATAACTTACCAAATGAGAGAATGAGTGTTTTGGAAGTTAAAAGAGCCTTTACTATAGAAATGTAGGATGGTATTTCAAACTGTTATTGAAATATTTATTAATATGTACTTGAGGATTCTTCCTTTCCCCAGTTTCTTATTTATGTAGAATTATATGAAGATACTTCTTTTTTTTTTTTTTTGAGTTAGAGTCTCACTCTGTCACCCAGACTGGAGTGCAGTGGCACGCTCCCGGCCACTGCAGCCTCGACCTGCTGGGCTACGGCGAACCTTCTGCCTCAACCTTCCAAGTAGCTGGAACTACAGGCGCGTGCTACCACGCCTGGCTAATTTTTGATTTATTGTAGAGATGAGGTCTCGCCAAGTTGCCCAGGCGGGTCTCGAACCCACAGGCTCAAGCAATCCACTCACCTCGGCCTCCCAAAGCGCGGGATTACAGGCTGAGCCACCGAGCCCGGCCGAAGATATTTCAAAGACAAATAAGTAACTGAATATTGGGTTCAAATGTATCTCTTAGTTGTTTGTGCACAGTAATTAAACTAGTTGGATATTTATTCACTTACCAAAATGAAGTATGCAAGAATAAAGTATGAAACAGTTTTATTGTTAGGAAATAGAGGTTGGGCACAGTGGCTCACACCTGTAATCCTGGCACTTTGGGAGGCCAAGGTGGGAGGATCAATTGAGCCTAGGAGTTCAAGACCAGCTTGGGCAACGTAGTGAGACCTCTGTCTCTGCAAGAAATTAGTCAGGCATAGTGGAGCATACTTGTTGTTCTAGCTTCTCGGGGGGCTGAGGTCGAAGGACCGCCTGAGCCCAGGACGTTGAGGTTGCCCCGACTCGAAAAAAGGAAAAGAAAGATATGGAAACATTTTTTGAATCATTTCATTGTGTCAGACTTGCAACTCAAAAAAGTACATTGATTGGTGGTTTTAGAGGCAGTGCCCCTTCTGATTATTTGGTTGTGGTCACGTCAAGGTTTTGAATGTTGGAGACCCACACAGACCTGTTTGAATTGGTTAGGTAGGTGTTTGTACGGAATGCCTTCCTCACAGTTCTTACTGGGCCTTTGTAATGAGTTCAGAGTTCAGAGTTTTTGAACTCATTCTGTTAGTAGGATTTGTGGACCCTCCTATCCCTGACATTTTTTGAAATCTTTAGATTGACTTTGGGAATAGTGCCTCCTATGGCTTAGGAAACACAGTCTATATTTATTTTTACCATAAAAAATGGAATTGTTTGCGGTTTTTAGAAAGGCTTTTTATTTCATTGTATTTTTGTTTTTTTAGTCAGAGTCTCACTCTGCTGCCCAGGCTGGAGTGCAGTGGCATGCTCCCAGCCACCGCAGCCTCAACCTGCTGGGCTCAGGTGATCCTTCCGCCTTAGCCTTCCAAGTAGCTGGAACTGCAGATGCACCACCACGCCTGGCTAATTTTGTGATTTATTGTAGCGACGAGGTCTTGCCAGGTTGCCCACGCTGGTCTCGCTGGTCTCGAGTCCCTGAGCTCAGGCAGTCCTCTTACGTTGGCCTCCCAACGTGCTGGGATTTATAGGTGTGAGCCACCGCGCCCAGCCAAGTCTTATTTTTTTAAAAAAGTTAGAACTTTATCCTTTTTGTTTGAGAAATGTCAAGAAGTAAACTTTAAAGAAAAAAAAGAAGGCCGGTTGTGGTGGCTCAAGCCTATAATCCTGGCACTTTGGGAGGCTGAGGTGAGGATTGCCTGAGCCCAGGGGTTCAAGACCAGCGTGGGCAACTTGGCGAGACCTTGTCTCTACAATAAATCAAAAAATTAGCCGGATGTGGTGGTGTGTGCCAGTAGTTCCAGCTACTTCGAAGGCTGAGGTGGAAGGATCGCCGGATCCCAGCAGGTTGAGGCTGCGGTGGCCGGGAACATGCCGCTGTACTCCAGCCTGGGTGACAGATTGAGACTCCAACTCAAAAAAAAAAAGAAGAAAAAGAAAAACACATTGCCATCTTTTCTGAGTAGGCCTGAATCAGTATAGTCAGCCAGTAGAGTTCTAGTTGTTGTGTGTGTTATCGTCTGTGCCACTGGGAGAACAAAGAAGTGATGGAGAATTGGGTTAATGTCAATCCCTTAAGATTTCTGGGTGTGGAAAGTGACTGGGGAGCCAGAACTCAGTTTGTTCCACTTAAAGGGAACATGTTCCCGGGCACTGCAGCCTCAACCTGCTGGGATCCGGCGATCCTTCCTCCTCAGCCTTCGAAGTAGCTGGAACTACTGGCACGCACCACCACATGCGGCTAATTTTTTGAACTAGTTTGAGAGTAGTATTAGTGATATCTTGAATTTGTATTGTGTTCACATGTAGAGTTTTACTTCACTGGGGATTTATACAGCAAATTAATTTAAGGATTTTATTAGACTTTAAAAAGTAAAAGAATATGTATTAAACCATACATACTTTTTCTGAGGTGTAATTTGCTTCAGTAACTAATGATTATATCACCATATTAGGCAGAAAGATAAATAGGAAAAATATAAAATTAGTTTAAAACTTACTTTGATTTTGTGACTTCTAGATTTTGGAGTGGATCAGAGAAATACGTAATGTAAAGACCTGATAGAAGTCCCCTGAAACAAATTCATCTTGTAGTCTCCCAATCTAAAGTGCAGTAGATGCCTAATAAAGACTTGGACAACTGAACGAAAAGTTTGAGTTGTCCTTTAACTGGGTTGGAATGCAGTTAGGCAGCTCACTGGGCTCAAATGATCCTCCTGCCTCAGCATCCCAAGTAGTTGGGACCACAGGCACGTGCCCCCACACCTGGTTATTTTAAAAATTTTGTGGAGGCAGGGTCTTACTATGTCACCTAGGCTGGTCTCAAACTCCTGTCTTGAATTGATTCTCCAACCTTGGCGTCCCAAAGTGCTGGGATTATAGGCGTGAACTACCACCTACCACTGGTACAAACAGGTTCATTTTTAAAACAAAGCATTTTGTTTTTATTTGTGATATTTAGTTTATTTTGAGATTCCAAATAGCATTAAAACTACTTATTTTGTATATCTTATGGGGACAGGGAATAAAAAAGCTTAAGAAGCTTATTAAAGACCATTCTGGTAAATAATACTAGGGCTTTTATCCTTTTTATATTCTATGGTAAAGTTTTTTCGTGTGTGGTTATGAAAACAATATAGACTCATTGTAGTAAATACTAAAAAATTGCCAAGAAAACCGTTTCCTCAGATTGCACCATGGAGTGATGACTGCCATTGGACTTTATTCATTTATGTATGTAATTTTCTTTTTTACTTAAAAAAAAAATTTCTGAGGTCTTTAGTGGCATAGAACAGAATAGGATCAACCAATGCAAGGGTTTTGTATTATATTACTAGGTTTTGTATCTGTTT
Source organism: Tarsius wallacei (assembly GCA_963574415.1). Taxonomy (NCBI): domain Eukaryota; kingdom Metazoa; phylum Chordata; class Mammalia; order Primates; family Tarsiidae; genus Tarsius; species Tarsius wallacei. The sequence continues at coordinate 3,828 of CAUYQG010257902.1, forward strand.
AATATTACTCCATTTTTTGTTTATCTTCTCTTCCCAATTTCATCTTTCTTCTCTCAGGTACCCTCCAAATGTACTGATTTTTTAAATTCCAAGTCATTTTCTATATATTCACTTAGATATATAGTCATCCTTGAAATAAATATTAATTTGTATTGCAAATATGTTCTTATATTTGTAATTGGAGTATTTTGTTGTTCAACATTTGACTTAGAGAAGCTCATTTTACACCGAGTATATATCATTAAGAAAATGTGTACAATACAAGAAAAATTACATATGTAATTCTAAATGTGTTTGTGCAAAAGCATATCTAGAGTGCACAAGTATTATTAATATAGGGCTAGTTACAGGAATAATGCTTTTGGGTCCCCCCCACCCCGCCTTTTGAGTTGCGATCTCACTGTGTTGCTCAGATTAGAGTGCAGTGGTGTGATCATCATTCACCAAAGCCTCAACCTCATAGGCTCATGGGAATCCTTCTGCCTCAGCCTCCTGCATATCTCGGAATACAGGCGCTTGCCACCACACCCAGCTAACTTTTTTATTTTTGTAGAGACGAGGTCTTGCCGAGTTGCCCAAGGTGGTCTCCAACTCCTGGGCTGAAGTGATCCTCCTGCCTCAACTTCCCAAAGTGTTGGGATTATAGGCACGAGCCACCGAATCCAGATGGAATAATATACTTTAGAACCAGTTTTAAGGTAGTTCACTTAGAACACTGCTTTTCAAACTGCCTCAAGGGGGCCCCTTGAGGGGGAGATGTAAGCCCTACTGAAAGTGATTTGAGTGATATTTTTGTCAGTTCTCCCAAGCATGGTATATATTACTTTTCTTTCTTTTTTTTTGAGTTCGAGTCTCACTCTGTTGCCTTGCTCAGGTTAGAGTGCAGTGGCGTGGCCTGCTCACGGCTACCGCAGCCTCGACCTGTTAGGCTCAGGCGATTCTTCTGCCTCAGCCTTACAAGTAGCTGGAACTACAGGCACGCGCCACCATGCCTGGCTAATTTTTTGATTTATTGTAGAGATGAGGTCTCACCAAGTTGCCCAAGCTGGTCTCGAACCCGTGGGCTCAGGCAGTCCTCTTACCTCGGCCTCCCAAAGTGCTTGGATTATAGGCTTGAGCCACCGCACCCGGCCTGGGAGTCTCACTCTGTCACCCAGGCTGGAGTGCAGTGGCACACTCAAGACCACCCCAGCGTCGACCTGCTGGGCTCCGGTGATCTGCCTCAGCCTTCCAGGTAGCTGGAACTACAGATATGCGCCACCATGCCCAGCTAATTTTTTTAAAATTTATCATAGAGATGAGGTTTCGCCAAGTTGCCTAGGCTGGTTGAACTCCTGAGCTCAGGCAATCCTCTCTCCTTGGCCTCTCAAAGTTCTGGGATTACAGACTGAGCACTGCGCCCGGCGATATATTACTTTTCTAAATGCACTGGAGAGAAGTTAATTGATTACATACTATGGATACTTTGGGACTTTTTTTTTTTGAGTTAAAGTCTTGCTCCGTTGCTCAGACTGGAGTGCAGTGGCATGCTCACAGCCACCCCAGCATCGACCTGCTGGGCTCCGGCAATCCTTCCACTTCAACCTTCCAAGTAGCCAGAACTACAGACGTGTGCCGCCATGCCCGGCTAATTTTTTATTTGTTCTAGAGACGAGGTCTCATCAAGTTGCCCGGTCTGGTCTTGAACCTGCGGGCTCAGGCTGCCCACACGACTTGGCCTCCCAAAGTGCTGTGATGACAGGCTGAGCCACCGAGCCCGGCCTATTATTATTTTTTGAATGAGGTCTTACTCTGTCACACAGGTTGGAGTGCATCGGTACAGTGATGGCTAACCATATCCTTGACCTCCTGGGCTCAGGCAATTCTGCCTCAGCCTCCCAAGGAGCTGAGACTGCAAGTGTGTGTCATCATGCCTGGCTAATTTTGTGTGTGGGGGGGACATGGTCTTGCTATGTTGTCTATACTGGGCTCAAACTCCTGAGCTCAGGCAGTCTTCACTCCTTGCCTCCCACAGTTCTGAGATTACAGGCATAATCCACCATGCCTGGCTCAGTTAACGTTATTTGAGGGCCAACATAACCCAGGACCATGATTTTTTTTTAAAAAAATGCTAAAATGAGATAGGAAAATAAAGCCTTAGAATCGTACAGATTCAAATTTTTGACAAACATTTTAGTGAAAATGTGTATGTGGCACTGAGATATCCAAATAGTTGGACTAGTAAGTGAATTGTATACCACAGAATTTCAATATACTGTTAAAAGTTGCGGGAATTAACAGGAGTTTTAATCAGTGTTTTTCTGTTCCTTCAAGATGTAGAGGGATTGATATACTACCTACTTCAGATGCTTTGTTTCCATGAAGGATATAAGATAATAGTTGTACATTTGTTGTAAGAATTGAGCCTTTGCTTTTCCTGTGAACATTTTTAAGCCCTTCAAATCTGAACTTGGCTTTGTGTGGTCGGTTGTAAGTACGGTCTTTCATTCGGTGGAAGCAGCAGGCATTGCTATAACTCCTGAAGATCTGTCTTTGATGAGTTTGTGCATGTGCTTAGATCACGTTGTCCCAGTTTTGTATTAGTTTGATCAATTCTAATGATTACCTGGAAGAGAGGCACAAGACTGAGCCTTAAAATCTCTAAGTAGCTGTTTGCTGCCTTGTAACACAATTCCATTTCAGTTGTTGAAACACTCATTCATGACATGTTGGAAACACAATACTGTCCTGAGGGCTCTGGTTTCTTTCAGTGAGTTGTTGGCAGCTGTCTAGTAGGTGTCTCTTGTATACTTCTGAAGGTGTTTATTGACCACTTGAATTTCTTGGTGTTATACACAGTAAAAAGACCCTGACAAGGTGTATTCACTTTCTAACTATCCTGTTGTGTGTAAGGTTGCTAACAATTTATGTTGGGCTAGTACAAAGTAATGTACATTTACTATGCATTGTATTTTGTTTCTTATATAAACACACCATTAAGAAGATAGACTTAAGTTTACCGTTGTACTCGTACTTAACTGTCTTATGAACACAACAGTTTTAAAAAGGGCTAATCTTTATCATTTATAGCACTTTTAAAATTCTGTTTTAGGCCAGGCACAGTGGCTCACGCCTGTAATCCCCAGTACTATGGGAGGCGGAGGCGAGAGAATTGCCTGATTTCAGGGTTCGAGATCAGCCTGGGCAACTTGGTGAGACCTTATCTCTACAATAAGTCAAGAAAAATTAGCTGGGCGTGGTGGCGCGTGCCTGTAGTTCTAGCTACTTGGAAGACTGAGGTGAAAGGATCACTGGAGCCCAGCAGGTTGACTCAGGGGTGGCTGTGATCATGCCACTGCCCTCCAGCCTGGGTGACAAAGTGAGATTCTGACTTGGAAAAAAAAAATTCTTAAAAAATAATTTTTTACCTGCTTAAAAAAAAGCTTAGTTCTGATTTTTATTGGAATTTTGGAAATCCTCACGGTATTTTGAGACATTGTCTTGATTTCTTTAGTTCACTAGCGTTTGTCATTAGGACTTAATTAAATACCATAATAGTAATCTGATTCTGTAATTCAGAACTAGAATGCCACCTAAAAGCACTTTATTAATGAAAATAAGTCTAGAAATTTTAGTTTTTTGTTTTCTTTGCAGATGTGGGGTACAATTCTGGATTAGGTATATAAGTGGCCATCATACAGGTAAAGTTTGGGCCTCCCTTTGGTCCCCACTTTGCCTGGTTTGAGATCAGGTACCCTTATTGATGCTGTGTGCCCCCCCTTCTCTCCCCTTTTAGGATTTTTAAAAGTATAAATTAGAATATTTGCATATGAATAATGCTGAGTGAATGTAATTACTGTTGTATTTAGAAAGCAGTGACAAAAAAGATTTTGTAAGTTAAATAAAACTCCCTAGTCCCAGCACTTCAGGAGGCTGAAGTGAGAGGATTGCGTGAGCCCATGGGTTCAAGACCAGTCTGGGCAACTTGGCAAGACCTCATACATACAATAAAAAAATTAGCTGGGCATGGCGGTGCATGCCTGTGGTTCCAGCTACTTGGAAGACTGAGGCAGAAGGATTGTCTGAGCCTAACAGGTCGAGGCTGTGGTCGTCGTGAGTGTGCCACTGCACTCCAGCCTGGTTGATAGAGTGAGACTCCAACTCAAACAAACAAACAAAAAGTAAAGCTCCCTTATTTATTTATTATTGTGAGACCAATATGTCATATCAGTAAAATACAATGGTTCTTTTTTAAGATAGCAAAGGATTATGTACACAAGTAACCATAGTAAGATGCAGAAATTTAGAGAAACGTTTATAAAACATTTCCTAATTGTTACTTATTTTAAATGAACTCTTTTACTCTATATATTTTGGGATTGTTTAAATTTAGTTTTCGTAGACATTATTTGGGGTTTTATGACTTAAGAGAAAGAACCTTTGGAATGAAATGATATGTCTGAAACTTTGCTTATGTGTTTGAGATGAAGATGCCATCTGTTCATTTTAGGGTAGATAATGGTGGGGAAGGTGGGTGATAAAAGTATTTTACTTTTTTTTTTTTTTTGAGTTGAAGGCTCACTCTGTCACTCAGGCTGGAGTGCAGTAGCACGCTCACGGCCACTGCAGACTCGACCTGCTGAGTTCAGGTGATCTTTCTGCTTCAGCCTTCCAAGTGGCTGGAACTACCGGCATGTGCCACCACGCCTGGCTAATTTTTTGATTTGTTGTAGAGACGAGGTCTCGCCAAGTTGCCCAGGCTGGTCTCGAACCCTTGGGCTCAGGCATTTCTCTCACTTCAGCCTCCCAAGTTGCTGGGATTAAAAGTGTGAGCTACTGTGCCCGGCTGTGTTTTAAAATGTTAAGACTCTAATGTAAGCTACTAAATGACCTGCTTCTCTCCTTTGACAAGTAATATACTGTGTTTTTTTAAATGTTTAAATATACAAAGGAGTAAATTATTCTCATGTTGAAAAGTAAGCATTCTCATAATTTGGTATCTAGTTCTTATTCCTGATGCATTTACTGCTATGCCATTTAATTATATTGTTCTTTTTTAAAGAAATCTAATTTGTATGTTGACACAAATGCAGAATAGATGAGAAAATCTGGCATGTCTCCGCATGTTTTGTTGTATAATAAACAGTGTGCTTTTCTTAATTGTTTTTAACATGCAGTTAGGATAATTTGTTATAAATGAGTTCAGCATATTAGGTAAAATTAACTTGTGACATTTTATCATGGTTAGTGTTGTGCATGTCCCCATTATTTGTATTATTTAATTTGCATCTCTGACAAAATACAGCCTAGAGACTATAGGGCCGTTTTGGTGCTTAATGGAGAGAAGGATATTGAATATGAAAGAGAGAGTTTTATGGTAGCAGAATAACCTTGTAAAAGGCTACCTTGGGAATTAATTAGCTGCACTGTCATTCAAAATTCATTCAACACATATTTATTGAGTCATACTACATGCTAGGCATGGTGCTAGGTACTAAAAATACCAAAGGAAGATTGTTCTTGACTGCAAGCTGCTGTTGACGCAGAGGCTGGATAGACACTGAACAGGGATCTTAAATAGGGAATTCAGGCGTTGACTATAGGACCAGCCAATGTTATGTTTAAGATTTTCCTAGAACCTCTAGTCTGTGACTCTGGTAGTGCGTTGCTCAAGACTAGGAGATGAAGAATAGGAACGAAGAGGAATGGCTGTTTAAAAATAAACGAACGTGCTAGCAGTTATTTAAGGTTGTGTCTGAGTTTGGAGACATCATAGAAATAGCTGTTAGGTTTGGATCATGAGCAAAGATGAAACTTACAAGCCAAATTGCAGGGTTTTGAAATGAACTTGATCAAAATTGAGTTAGATTTCAAGTCAAGGTCTTTGACTAGAAGGTTTTAAGATTCTAGTATCCATACCAGGAAAAACTTTAAATATGTCAATTAATATTAGTAATTTTAATTTTAAAAACCTAGAAACAGTTGATTTCTTGGGCAGTACATCTAGAATTGTTTCAGATACAACACTTATGTAAGAGGAGCTTTGCTTTCTGAGTAATAGGTTTAACAAATGACTTACAGAAAAGGAATTTTTCGTTTACTTCCAGCTAACCTTTGATTCATTGATTCAAAATGCAGTGCTCATTAACATCTCTTTGGTCAGAGAGGCTTGGGTGCAAAATGTTCTGCCTGTTAAGCTACTATTTTTTTTTTTGAGTTGGAGTCTCACTCTGTCGCCCAGACTGGAGTGCAGTGGCTGCTCCCGGTCACCGCAGCCTTGACCTGCTTGGCTCCGGTGATCCTTCCGCCTCAGCCTTCCAAGTAGCTGGGACTATAGGCATGCGCTACCACGCCCGGCTAATTTTTTTTTTTTTATTTATTGTAGAGATGTAGGTTGAGATACGTAAACAAGTGATTCATTTATTTTATAAGTAAACAGTTGAATTTGCCCATATTCTGAATGTTACATAAGAATAGGAGTTATATTTGAGTCTTTAGTATTTAATAAGGATTGTGAAGTCTTTTAAAAAAAATTCTACTCTTATGTATAGTGTAGAGACCCTCATTGAATAGTCCGTTCTTAAATCTTTTAAAAATACTCTTTCTTTTTTTTTTGAGTTGGAGTCTCACTCTGTCGCCCAGTGGCCGCTCCCAGCCACTGCAGCCTCGACCTGCTGGGCTCCAGCAGTCCCTTCCAAGTAGCTGGAATTACAGGCATGTGCTACCATGCCCAGCTGATTTTTTGATTTATTGTAGAGATGAGGTCTCGCCAAGTTGCCCAGTCGGGTCTCGAATCCGGGGGCTCAGGCAATCCACTCACCTCAGCCTCCCAAAGCACGGGATTACAGGCTGAGCCACTGAGCCTGGCTCTGTTTCTTTTTTGAGTCAGGGTCTCACTCTGCTGGCCAGGCTACAGTGCAGTAGCACTATCATGGCTCACTGCAGCCTCAGACTCTGGGTTCAAGTAGTCCTTCCGCCTCAGCCTCCCAAGTATCTAGGACTATAGGTATGTGCTACCATATCAGCTAAGTTCTTAATTTTTTTGCAGAGATGTGGGTCTCACTATGTTTCCTAGGCTGGTTTTGAACTCCTGGCCTCAAGCAATCCTCCTGCCTTAAAATTTTGCTCTTTTTTCTATAATTTTGAGGTTTTGTTAGTCTTTCAAATTCCTTGCTCAACAATTCTTAACAAAAATATAAATCTCCCATCAGTATAAATTACCTTATTTTTACTTTTGGCTTTTAATTGGCCTCAAATCATCTCCTGATTGATTAGGTTATATGCTGTGTATTCCAGGAGCTGTATCCTTTCTGTATTCAGCCTGTTTTGTTGATGGCAGTGGGCTGCTTGTCAGGTTTCTGCCAGCATTCTTCACCCTTATTGGTTTTCTCCATTAGTAGGATCAAACCACCACCAGTTTAGAGTTGGTTTTTTATTTTTATTTTTTTGAGTCAGAGTCTTACTCTCTCCTGAGGATGGAGTGCACTGGCATAGTTACGGCTTACCACAGCCTCAACTTCCTGGGCTTAGGTGACCCTTCTGCCACAGTCTCCCTCGTAGCTGGGACTATATGTGTGCACATACAGTCTGGCTCGTTTTTTGATTTTTTTGTTGGGATGAGGCCTCAGCCTCCCAAAGTACTGGGGTTATAGGCATGAGCTACTGCACTCAGACTGATTTTATTTTGTGAGTTTAAACATTTAAAAAAAAAAAAAAAAAAAAAAATATATATATATATATATA